>CAIGRO010208259.1:0-12877 GCA_903798355.1 Fraxinus baroniana
TTGGATGATGAATTCCCAAACTCAAGAGTAGACCCCTCAACCATTTTAGCTCGCAAGTAATGGAAGCCATAGAACGATATTCGGCCTCGGCTGAAGAACGAGCCACAGTATGTTGTTTCTTAGTTTTCCAAGAAATTGGCGATTGCCCCAAAAACACAAACCAACCAGTGAGAGACCGCCTGGTAAGAGGACAGGCTGCCCAATCCGAGTCACACCAACCTGTCAAAGACAACTCACTGTCTGAGAGTGAGAGACCGCCTGGTAAGAGGACAGGCTGCCCAATCCGAGTCACACCAACCGGTCAAAGACAACTCACTGTCTGAGCGCAATAAAATGCCTTGACCCGGAGATTGCTTTAAATAGCGAACAACTCGTAATGCAGCATTCCAATGTTCCTGTCTTGGTTCGTGCATGAATTGTGACAGGACATGAACTGAGTATGCCAAGTCAGGGCGGGTAACTGCCAAATAAATAAGACGCCCAAGCAGTCGTCTATAGGGCTCGGGATCCGAAAGATAAGGCCCCGTGGCACGTGCCAACTGATGATTCTGTTCAATCGGGAATGAAACCGGCTTTGAGCCCAATAATCCAGCTTCCGAAATAATATCAAGAGCATATTTCCTCTGACATAAGAACAAACCTGAAGAGATTCTAGCCACCTCAATACCAAGAAAATACTTAAGCACCCCAAGATCCTTCATATAAAAGCATTTGCCCAAATAGGCTTTAAAGCACGTCACCGCAGCGGAATTATTACCAGAAATTACCAAATCGTCAACATACACTAGGACATTAATCTGTACAGACCCTTTAGTGTAAGTAAATAGAGAATAATCGGAGTAGGATTGAAGAAAACCATACCCCTTTAAAGCTGTTACGAGCTTTGCAAACCAACATCGAGGCGCCTGCCTCAAGCCATACAGTGACTTACGCAGACGACAAACCAAATTGGGATCAGTAGAGCTAAAGCCTGGAGGAAGTTTCATATATACCTCTTCGTTTAAATCACCATGAAGAAAGGCATTATGAACATCCATCTGATGTAACTCCCAATTCTTTGAGGCGGCAACGGCCAGAAAAGTTCGAACTGTCACCATTTTTGCTACTGGGGCGAATGTCTCATTATAATCAATGCCTTCAACTTGATGATTACCAAAAACAACTAATCTGGCCTTTAATCTCTCAATGCTACCATCGGAGTTGTATTTAATTTTGTACACCCATTTACTGCCTAGAGCTTTCTTGCCAGGGGGTAAACTTTCCATAGTCCAAGTGCCATTATCCTCCAAAGCATGAATTTCTTTTTGCATAGCAGTACACCAACCGACATCTTTTACAGCCTCCTTAAAAGACCGTGGCTCAACACCTGCAACCAAGTGCCATTATCCTCCAAAGCACGAATTTCGTTTTGCATAGCAGTACACCAACCGACATCTTTTACAGCCTCCTTAAAAGACCGTGGCTCAACACCTGCAGTCACAGCTGCAAGAAAATTCCGGTGGTGCACAGTAAAATTGTCACAACTAACATAATGTGCTATAGGAAAAGGCGTACCCCGAGCAGAAGGACCTGGCTCGGACGTGGAGTGTGGCAACTCGGACGTGTAGCCAATTGAGGATGTGTCCATCTGATGAGCAACGGTGACATCTTCATCAATAAACTCGTCAGTAAAAAGGACATCACTGTCAAGTGTAGGAGCAGGATTTGTGACTTCCACATGTGAAAAAGGAAAGACATTTTCATAAAACTTCACATCCCGTGACACAAAAAATTCCTTCTTCTCAAGATCAAATAAACGCCATCCCTTCTTACCAAACGGATAGCCCACAAAAACACACTTACGACTTCGACTAGCAAACTTGTCACCTTTAGCTCGTTGATTGTGAGCAAAAGCTAAACAACCAACAATGCGTAAGGCACTGAAAGATGGTGCACAACCAAAGAGAATTTCATAAGGAGTCTTGTTGTGCAGAATGCTAGACGGAGTCTGCTTGATGAGGTGGGCAGCAGCCAAAACACATTCCCTCCAAAAATAAATTGACAAATTTCATAAGGAGTCTTGTTGTGAAGAACACTAGACGGAGTCCGATTGATGAGGTGGGCAGCAGCCAAAACACATTCCCCCCAAAAATAAATTGGCAAGCTTCCTTGAAAACGCAATGCACGAGCAACATTCAAAATATGTTTATGTTTCCTCTCAACTCTTCCATTTTGTTGAGGGGTACCCACACAAGAAGTGTGAAATAAAATGCCATTTGCCACAAAATAATCTTTCATGCAGTTAAATTCTGTTCCATTGTCACTACGTACAATTTGCAACTTTTGTGAAAATTGACGATCAATCATTGCAATAAAGGACATAAACATCTGAAAAACTTCCCGTTTATCAATTAATAAATAAACCCACACGGCACGAGAATAGTCATCCACCAAGGTTAAAAAATACCGAGCACCACAAGAAGAAATTTCATCATATGGACCCCATAAATCACAATGTATTAACTCAAAAATCCGAGAGGTTTTATTTTCACTTAAAGGAAAACTATGTCTAGAATGTTTAGCTCGATGACAAACTTCACATCCTTTATCTAAATGACCCCTAGAAGCATGTAAAAAAGGAAGCAACTTCACTACTGTCTCGGAAGGATGACCCAACCGATGATGCTATAGCTCCAAGACCTTTGAACCAATAGCCGAAACCGTGTGCACATGGAATCCTCGTCGTAGGTAGTAAAGTCCATCCCGTCTCTCACCCGTGCCAATCAACTCCCTCGAACGTTGGTCCTGTATAGCACACAAGTTAGAAGTAAATTGGACAAAACAATTGAGATCATCATTTAGTTGAGACACCGAAATTAAATTGCAGTGTAATTTAGGAACAAAAAGAACATTTGGAAGAACGATTGTATCCGTTAGTCGCACAACACCCTCCTTAGTAGCAACCATCGTTTGACCATCCGGAAGACCCACGGGACATGGAGAAACATTTTTTATATTCAATAAACAAGATTCATCACCGGTAACATGATGAGAGCAGCCGGTATCGATTATCCAATCATCCATTCCCAACTTACCATGTAGCCGGTTAGAAGGAGTAGAAGACGAGCCAAATGCGGCTGATAAGGCTGCCCATTGTTCAGCGGTAAAACCTGGAAGAGATGGTGCAACAGGAGCCGGGTTTGACGGTGCAAGAGAGGGACTGTGATTAACCTCGGGTGTAGCGGCATTAGCACGCACGCCGGCACGACCACGACCGGTCAGATGCTTTGTTGACGGAGCGGTGGATTTGCCTTTCAAAAGGCCTCTGCCCTCAAGGTTTGAACCATATTTTTCCAAGTACCAATCTGGAGTACCATGTAAATCAAAGCAGGTAGCAATATCATGACCCGTTTTGTGGCAGTGAGAACAAATCAAGGCTGCCTTCTCCGCTTTATCAAGTCGCGCTTTGGATCTATTCTCCATACGCACAGCGAAACCAACAACATCAGGCTTCTCTTCAGTGATGCGTGTGATCCCTCGAACCCGCTCATCTTGAGCGATTTGTTGGAAGGCCCGATTCAACGTAGGAAGAGGATCTTGTGACAAAAGATTCGACCGCAACTGTGCATAATAATCAGAGCACAAGCCAAGAAAAAATTGGTGCAGCCTATCGTCCGCACGTCGTTTTTCATGTTGTTTACCAACCTGGCAAGTGCATTTACCACACTTGCAAGAAATTAAAGGCTCATGTTTATCCAGTTCATCCCATAGAACATTCAATTTACTGAAATAAATTGCAACAGGCATAAGTTTCGTTTGTGCACAACGAGTAATATCTCCCTTAAGTTGATGGATACGCGGACCATTCACAATCGAGAACCGTTCATGCAAGTCATCCCATAAGCGTTTGGCATCATCATAATTTGATAGCATAGAACGTACCTCGGGATCAATGGTATTCGTGAGCCATGAGACAAGCATACATTGGATTGTGACCCAATCATCTTTCGTACAAGGGGGAACAATATCTGTGATGGTCCCATTAAGAAAACCAAATTTACGAGGAGGAAAGGGCGACGCGAATAGCATGAGACCACTCATCAAAATTGTCAAGCTTCAGTCGAACGGGAGTAATAAAGTCGCCAGGGCGATCTTGTGGCCCTAAGTAGAATGGCGAACTGTGATCAATTTTTGTTGGTGGTGGATCATTCTTCATCGGCAATGGAGGTGTAGCTTCGTCAGCCATGGTTTAAAAGAAAGAAAGAAATTTGTTTCTGAAGCAACCTAAACCTAGCTCTGATACCATGATAAATTTAGGTTGGTTGTCGTTCTCATTAATTCAACTTGATATAAATACAAGAAGGAAAACAATAGTTGCCTGAACATGCCCCATGAATCACGGCAAGAGGCAACATAATTTAGGAAATAGTTTCCTATAACAAGTCATGAAATTAAGGAAAAGATATCACAAATGATATCGTAACAGGTTCACCATCCTATCAGCGTGCTCCACCATAAGCACAGTCGTCTTCATTAAATGGGAAACAGTGGATTTGAGGACATCATCATCGCTCTTCTCTCTCAGCCTCGCAGCCTTCCTAGCGCCGACAGACTTGTTCATTGTGTCAACAGCGGAGGCAATGTAGGCGGGAAGCACCTTCATAGCCTCTTCATAGACAAAGTCTTCCTCATCAGTCTCAAATGCCTTTGTCTTCCTTGTTTCTGTCCTCTGTTTCTTAGAGGAAGGGGCATCTGTCCTCGACTTTTCACCAGGCTCGAGACGAGAGGTGGACGAATCTTCATTGGCCCTTCGAGGAGCTATATTAAGTTTTTTTCTTCCTCTATTTCTTTCTATTCCTTCCAGCATTTTTTGGCTGTCAAAAATGAAAAATTGTAATAATCGCAAATCAATATTAATGATAAACAAGAAACTAAAACTCAGAAACGAACCTGGCAGAATCTTCCAGACTGATACGTTGAGAACAAATTGGACAATCGGATCCTGTCTTGTACCTGTTTAAAACTTGCAGGCATAAATTTCTTTTATTCACTCATAAACAATGGATCCACATGCTTAAAAGTTACTTTTTAAGCTTTTAATTAACTATTAATCTTAGCCAAACATTTTCTGCACCAGCCAAACAGTAAAATTCTGAAAAACTCCCAATGAGAGGATGAAGAGTGAAGAATAAATTATACTTTTTTTTGGCAAGAAAAAGTTACTTAAAGGCTATCTCCAATCATTGCACCAAAAGTTTCGTATCATTTTTTTGCAAATTTTACACCAATAGCATTGCATCATTTTTGTCATTTTTTTTAGTACTTTAACAATTTATTTATCTAAAATATTATTTATCTTATTACTAAGCAATTTACTAAATAAATAATTACAGTAGTAAACTTACCTAAAATGGCAAGGTAAACAATTTAAAAAAAAAAAAAAAAGGGGGGGGGGGAATGCACAGGCTGTTACCATTCAAGAATGCATCCCAGGTGGAATTCATGCTTGCAACTGGTAACCTATCAGACATTATCCATATGAATTTAGAGAACGAAAGTTTGGCCATTCAGGAGAGATACAAACTTATTTACAAGTAAAAGCATGCTTCTAAAAAAAGTTAATTTTGAACTAAAATAACTTAAAATTAACTTTTTAGAGGTCCAAACATGCTTGACAAAGTTTTAAAAGTTCATTTTAACCAAGTTTCTTATCACTGGAGGCTTGTAGCATGTATGCCTAAGCACAAAAACTTATTTTAACTTGAAATAAACTTATATAAAGTTTCAATTGATAAAAGCTAAAGTGCTCAACAAGAAAATAAGACAGAGATTTCTTTCCGAAAAGCTAATTTAGGCTCAGCCAAACATGTAATTTGACAAATAATTGCCAAAGAAAAATATATAGGCATTTCACCGTAGCAGGATTGTTTTGACTAAAGACGTCAAGGCATATGCTACATAAATCATAAGAATCCATGGCCAACTTCGTGCGATTCTCCACCTACACTTCAGAGGAACCCTAAATACAGAAAAGTAAACAGCAGAAAGGGAACTGGACAGCAATAAACACTCAAAAGTTGAGACGAAGACGTGTACGCATAATCTGAGTGATCGAGAAGTTTTTCAGGGGCGTCAGCATATTCTTGGTAACTGTGAAAGTAAACTGGCATACATTGTAAATCTCAGAATCTTTTGTTGAGACTGGGCTGTGTTCGGGTAGAAGGTCTCACGTTTTCGTTTCATCCGTCATCCGTGTAACTGCATTTGATTAATGATTATAACTAACTTATTATTTATTTTTAATTTCTTTCTATATAATACATTGTTAATGGTTTCCTATATACGGTATTGTTATGCTTTTAATGAAATAATTTAGGATTAATCTCAAATTTTATGATAATGTATAATCGTAATTATTGACACCGAAAAATGGCTCCGACACGTGGCCAACAGGATAAGTCTTCGCATACATTCCTTCCTGCCCACGGTAGCACGTCGTTAGTCACTCGTGACCTTTTTTGGTGGGGGTGAAATCAGTCTCTAGCACTCCGATAGTCAAGTCGGTAATTAACCAAACGAGAATGAATGCTGACGACGGAGAGGCCACCAGAACGTGGGCGAAAATATATGCAAATGTGATAAAGCTTTTTAAAGAGAATACAAAGGATTACCCACATTAAAAATTGCCCATCCCCTTTCAACACCATGTGGGGATATATATACCAAAGAAGGGAAGAGGAGGACCGTGGGATGGAGGACCACGTGGCGCCGGATCCTGAATAAGTCGTCCTCTTATAGACGTCAATTTGTCGATTCATAGGTTGGCGAGTATTAAATGATGTCTAACATACCAGTTGAGTTAACCGTTAGAGATCTGACACACGTCCCGTCAATCAATTCAAAGAGATCTCACGAAAGATCTTGAGGGGTGCGGTGTAACGAGGCAAGCTGCGAAGCATAGAGAGTGCGGAGTGATGGCCTTCGCGTCCACTGTGGATGGTGGATGAGTTCGGATCTTCAGGGGACGCTATGGTTTCAGTTCGACAATAAGGAATCAGTTCGACGAGGAATGGATGATGTGGAGGCCTAAAAAAGGGCCCGTAACAGTAATAATGCATACACTTCACAATGTTGAATGTTAGAAACATGTTGCATCATGTCACGATGTGAATTAACCAAAAATTTTCTTGTCGATATTAAAAAATATCATAGTTCATGCATATTGTGTTCATTTAGCCCATGTTTGTCTACCATTTTTCAAAATATTGTTTTCTACAATAATCAATTTCCACCACACATTCAAATAATAAAATATTCTACACACAAATAAATTAAAAAAATTCAATTTTAACCACACATTCTCCAAAAAATACTATTCAAAACATCATTCTTTCTAAATAATAAAATATTCTACACACAAATAAATTAAAAAAATTCAATTTTAACCACACAGTCTCCAAAAAATGCTATTCAAAACATCATTCTTTCTCCCACAATGGGAGACAAACAAGCACTTGTTTTCATGTACTCACAAAGTATTTCTTTGTACAAGTTAATTAAATGGGGAAAATTGTAACTTATTCAAACTAATATATTATTTTCACCTCATCACAAAAACATATTTCTTCAGGGAAAGGAAATAAATGTGCAAATTGTCAACCTACAACATTAATTGATCATGTTTGATTTCGTCTCTTGCATAAATATAGGCTACTCAGTTTGGTCGAGTAGGTCAAACTTATCAAACTTGATGGTCCGTTTGAGCCACATTGTTTCTTCATTATAATAAAAAACATGACCGTTATCCATCACATCAACATTAAAATTCAAATTTTCTATCTCTTGTGTGGGGCCATAACGACTATATTTTTCATTCTCATTCTCATTATAATGTGGCTCAAACGGGACGGAGTTACCTACTTTTATTACATGTAAGTATATATGACAAAATGAACCTTTTTTTTGTTTTCAAACAACAACTTAGGATAAAAATAAAATTTTGATTCAAAACCTCATAAAGAAATTGCAAATTCACTGCAAAACAAATTCCATAATGTTACTTAACCATGCTATCATCTTAATGTTAGTTTCATTATAGAAAAGAAGTTCCATAACTTAAGGAATATTAGAAATTTCGTATATGTATGTATACTTTATTCGTGACTATTTATAATTATCACGAAATTAACGTTTTGAGCAAAGTGTTTAGATTAAATTTAAAAATTGCAGATGAAGTACAAAAGATCAATTAAATGAAACTAAAATTTTATATAACCACTTGTAATGTATTTATTCCTTAATATTATGAAAATAATATTTTGTAACTGCGTTAAGGAGAATTTGCAGTTTTATGTACCGAGAATAAGAGCTTGACGACTATATTTGATTTGGTTCGATTTAAAACCATTTTTTCGATTTGGTTCGATTTAAAACCGTGGTTTAAAAAATAAAAAATTAACTTATATCGAATAAGTTAAATTATAAGTATTAATCTAAGATTTTACGTTAAAACATAAATAGTATCATTAAAAATATTACAAATTAAAGTTCTATAATTCTAATCATTATGCAACAACATGATAGAAATATTTTAACCTCTTAGTCGATACTAATTGGTGCAACATCTGCGATGAATATTTTTTTCAACATCTTGCTCACATTGATTGGTGTGATGATCAATATGAGATAGGGTTGTTTCATTTCAAAAGAAAAACTTTCCTTATATTTGGGAAAGTAGTTTTGCCCCTCCTAAAGTCGGAAAAATCATTTTATTAAAATAACAATCTAAACTTTGAACAAAGTTGAAATGTGACTCCTTATTTACAGTATTGGTCTCACATTAAAGTGAACTGACTCTGTATAGAATAGATCTCGAAATTTATGACGCCCGAGAGTTGTAAAAAACTATACGACTTTAACAATATTGAAAGTTCGAGACACGCCGGTAGAGTCACAGAAATAACCTACCCAAGAAAAAAAATATCTTGATCGCATAGCACGAAGAAAAATATTTACATAAATTTTGATCTGTGTTAATCGCGAAAGCAACAGGTCTCTTGTTTCTTTATTCAAGTTAACCAAATGAGAAAGATTGTAACAAGTTGAACTGATCGGCCCACAATTTTAACATTTTCAATCAAATATCCAGCAAAACTGAAGCATTAGGAAGCAAAAGAAAGATCATATTCAAGACTATGCACTACCCTTATGGAGTCACATTCTATAACAGCAATCTGACAGCCACGGTTCCTGGCCAAAATCAGAGCCTTCCCGAACTGCCGTTGCCTAGGCATCTTCAGCTGCGAGTGCCCATGTACAAGAGAAAATGGTCGTCCCTTAGCCCCTGACCATGTACAAACCTATTCCTTTCACCTAAAATTTCCCACAAAATACATCTAACATGCCCCCAGTTCTCCCGGCCTACAAGCCTTGGCCAGCCCAAACAAAACATCATCCACTTCAGCATTCCAGTAAGAAAGGTTTTACAGTTCTCCACCACCCCGAGGCCTGCCACACGGAGACTCTGGCTAGACAAGATAAAAGAGCATGCAAGGAAACACTTTTGGAACCAACAAATAACAAATCCAACTAGTCTTGCAGTCTCTGTGCCTTTTCTGATGCCAATTAGGCTAGCAGTCGACATGACAGAACCTCAACATCTGCTGATATTGTGTTCTTAGGAGGTAATATCATCTCGTGGTCCTCACGGAAACAAAATATTTTTGCATGTTCATCATCCGAGGCCAAAATCGAACTGTGGCCGCCTTCACTGCAGCTGAATTAGCTTATATTTCATCTTCATTGTCAGTTTCGACAAAGCAGCTTAGATCCCAATCAGGGTGTTCCAGCTCGATTGCATCATATAGAGCATGAGCCCCTGCCTGGAACAGATTTTCTCTCAGGACCTCGAACTCCTCCGAGTTCTTGAAAGCTTTGACTGCCATTGCTGCCTCGGTTTCCTTGGCAGCTACCTCAGCCTTGAGCTTCTCCACCTCGGCGCCTATGCCGTTCAGTTTCTCCAGCTCCTCCTTCAGCTTAGCATTCTCCTGCCAGGCTCGTCTGGCACTCCTAGAGGTATTCGCATAATTCCTGCAAAGGGAAGCTATCTCAATTTGAGCATCATTCATCTCTTCCCTTATTTTCTCCTTTTCCCTGCTAATGACAGCTAATTCTGTTTGAGCACCACCCAGTTCTTCCCAGCTCTTCTCCTTCTCCCTACAAAGGACAACTATCTCTTTTCGAGCATCGTCCAATGCTTCCCTGGTCTTCTCCTTCTCCCTGTGAAGGACAACTATCTCGGTTTGAGCATCATCCAGCTCCTGCCTTGTCTTTTCAATTTCCCTGTGAAGGTCAGCTATCTCTTTTCGAGCATCGTTCAGCTCTTCCCTGGTCTTTTGGTTGGCTTCGTTCAGGTCAACTATCCGATGAGCGTGCTCTGCCATAGAGACGGCAGCCTTCATCAAATGGGACACAGATGAATTCAGTACCTCCCTATCACTCTCGCTCACCAGCCTTTCAACCTCTCCGATGCCGTCATATTTATTCATGTCAACGGTGGAGGCAATGTAGGCTGAAAGCATGTTCAAGACCCCTTGTGAAAGATCCTCCTCATCACGGTCGAATGCTAGTTTCTTCACCATTTCCGTCTTCTGTTTTTTAGAGGGAGAAGCGAAGCAGGAAGGAGTATCTACCTTCAACTTTTTGGCATGCTTGAGACTAGAGGAGCACATCTTGGTTGGTTCCACGGCTGATGCCTCTGCTGCACTGGCCTTGCCTAGCCTCGGAGCACGTACAAGATTTTTTGATCCTGTATCACTAACACATGTTAGGTTAGAACACAAAGCTCAGTTTGGTTCAGCTAAAAAAGTTTATTAAAATTAAAATTTTTGTCGACAATTAATTTTAATCACATCTTTAATGAGACTCACAACTTTTCCACCGAAAAATCTGATTTTTATCTAAACCAGGGCATACCAAATACCTGTGTTCCTTTCTACTATCTTATCTTCCTACATGTTGAAATTATAGATTGAACACTCAAGTTTCATGGCTCAGTATATCACCAAATAACTGAATCAAACACCACAATTGAAACAAACCCAATCCCAAAATCTCTCCAAAATCGTTGCTTTCTTGGTTTGTCCACAAAGGAGTGAGTATGAACTATTTGCAGCCACACAAAGAAGCCACAAAGGCTGGAAGAAACTGCAACAGTGAAAGCACCAAGCAAGAACTGTAGCAGCCGGTTTTCACCCCACAGGTGAGGATGCAATATAATTTCACACTTAACCAATAAACCGAGAGTCAAAGAATATATAGTTTTGGAGTGGGCTTTTAGGTTAGGTAATAATTAGGCCCAATAGTTAATAGGTAGTGAGTAAATGTACTATCAACCTGAGAAGTCATTCAAGATTTACGGGTCAGATCATGAGTAACACTAATTAAAATAGGTTACTTCAAATGGTCCAAATAGGTTGTGTGATTGGTTTGAGTGATTGTTGTGTCGATATTTCACTTCAATCATCGGTCGAAGCCTATGAAGTATAATCCAAAAAACGGTTTAACATTATTGTTTGGGATTTATTGGGTATTAAAAAAAAAAAAAAAAATCCCAACACTACAAACCCTCAAGAACATGAACTTACAATATTTTCTTTCCAAATCAATCCAATTAAAAGAGTTGCTAAGGTTTAAGATTTAAGAGGCTAAAAATAGAGAGTTTAAGATAGAAAATTAATTTCATTTTGAATGCAACAATTTTCACAAATTTGCTTGCAAAAGTAATGGTGACGTGAATTTTTAAGAAACATATAGCTCTAGTAGCTAGTGTTACGCATCAATTTACGAGACAGGTCACGTGGCAACCAACTAAGCAAGTTTTCACTCAAGGTCGATTTTTCGCTTCAGCATCACCTTTTCCACGTGTCCTACCACGGCGACGAAGCCATGCCCTTAGACACCTCACTGGAAGTGTTATTGTTCGAAGTGAGGCATCATCCTTTTGATGCATTACAATTCCAAGGCAATCGGCGAATGACATCTTCTATGAAGGGCTTCAACCACGGGCATTGACTCGCAGAGTCACTCTACACTTGAACAGCCCTATAAATACTTGTAAAGCATCCAAGTATGTTTTCCAACTATAAATACTTATAAAAATGTCATTCAAAGATAATGTGAAATCTTATTTTCACGACACTCTAACCTGAATACATAGACTCTCAAAACAGAGTTTGCCCTTGAGGTTGGAACAAGCGTAAACTCTACACCCAACACTATACGTTACATTCATTGTGTCTCTCCCACACCAAATATCTTCAACGTTGTCTAATTTGAGCGTCAGAGTTCTCATAACCGTTGAACCCCTCACCAGATTTATAGTCACATGCAATCTAATGTTTGTGTTCAAGTATTCATGCAACATAAACATGAACGGATATGAGCTAGAATATGTTGCCAGCTGAATTCGATAGTTTTGAAGGTCAAGAGCTAGAATTGTTGATTTCCTTATGGTGGAAGCATTAATCCTCCTTTCTTGCTTAAGTTTGGCAACTAAAGTACATAATGGAAGTCAATATTAAATAGACTTTTGATCTACTTTGGTAGATAGCTCCAATGCTACCCAAGCCTAACAAGTTAAGCGTTGCGTTTATCATTTTTTTTTTCATGCCTAAATCCTAATAATAAACCCTATTCATGACTACAAAAGACGTTGTAAAATAATAAACCCTATCATTTTTTTGGTAGAGTGATTGCAGGAATTTAGCAAAATAAAAAGGCTAATTTCTATTGTTTAAAATTTTTGTGCGTTAGAGAGAATACATCTTTTTTATGTCCTTTTGCGGGACCATTTACCGTCCATAAGTACCATAAGGCATATACAAATAGGATTGACCAC
>CAIGRO010208267.1:0-23704 GCA_903798355.1 Fraxinus baroniana
GAGCGGACCTATCTGAGTCCGTAAACTATGAGAGATGCGAAATTACTGCTTTAGAACCATAATTTATGGTCTAAAGTAATTCAGTAAATGTTTTGCACTTCGACCGTTGTACTCACCGAGGGCAAAGTCGTCTAACTTTTCTTGTGTAACCTGAAACACTAATTCAAAAATGTCAATACATTCAGGAAATCAAGATAAACAAACTGCCTGAAGAAGTCGAGGTCAGAAAACTCCTCCACGCGCCATCATGGGCTGCTTCAGCCTCCGCGCGTGGTCTCCACGGGCCACCGAAAAATTTCACGCACTGGCCACCTAACACCGCCTCGACCTGCTGAACACGCTGGTGGTCTTGGTTTTTTCAAATGACCACTAGTTTGGCTAGAAATCGAGTTTGCAGGTTCGGATTTTTGGGAAAATTCTGGATAGTTTTCTGCCAGTTTTTGCTGCTTTTTTGGACAGTTTCTGGTCGGAAATAATCACCACCTAGTGCTCTGATACCATATGTTGGAATTGAGTTTCCAATAACCAATATTTCGGGCTTATTCTACAAACCAATCAACACCACGATCGACAAACCCAATCTCCAAACCAACACACTAATCAAAGTCCCAATTTGGTTGCTTTGAATCTGTCCACAAAGGACTAGAAATGGAGGATATAAAAGCCACAAACCACCAAGGTTGGAGAAGAAAGTGAGCACAAAGCAAGCCACCAAAAACCGCCGGTTTACTTTTCAAGAAAAGGGGGCTATTAATTTCTCTCAAGCTACAATAGTAATGGGCAAGCTCATATATAGGAGTTAAGTATGGGTTTTAGGGTTAGAACTAATTAGGCCCAATAGAAAATAAGTGGACTGTCAACAGATAATAAAAGCCATCCAAGATTGGGTTGGGCCATGAGCAGCACTAATATAATTAGGCTGCTTCAAATGGCCTAAATGGGCTACGTGAGAGGTTTAAACAATCGTGGTGTCAATACACAACTTCAATCATCGGTCGAGGCCTATGAAATATAATCTAACAAATAAAACGATTTAACATCATAGCCCGAGATTTATATATTGGGTATCAAAACCCAACACAGTTCAAGTCTCCTTGCCATTAGTTGTGCTTTGAGTTTTGAATATTTCTCCAATAGCAATTGTATTAATTGTGTTTATTAAGTTTAGCTTAGTAGATTAATGTTGTTTGGTCCATTGTAGTAATGATCGACGGCTTTAATTAGTTTTTCTAATCGAGTAACTATTTGTGAAACAATTGTAAACTTCATTTACTAATAAAAAATTTGCAAATAATAGGTGTTTGTTTAAAGGGAACAATACATAAGGTATTAAGTATTACTATTTCAAAAATAAGAAAACAATTTTCAAATTTCAAAAATCAGGTTTTTTTTAAACTTTTATTTATGAAATAATAAATTATTAAATCAATTTATTATTAAATATTTAATTATAATATAATATAATTAACCAACCCATCTTTAGAAATAGGGCCAGAGAAAAGTCAATAAGATATTTACGTTGATTTTTTCAACGAAATTAAACATTTATTTTCTTTCTCATTCGAAAGGCTCATCCCCCACACTCTGACTTCAATAATGGGAACAACCTTCGCACTTCAATGCTCTAATGAACAATAGTTCTCCACCTTACTATATTTAGAAGAATGGTCAATGTTTCGAGAGTTACATTTGCAACTTAATTTTATGTTCCTGCGATGATAAATTTTATTTTCACGAGTATTACCTAGTACGTAGTCTATATCTAGGTAGAATACTTGACAAGGTGCAATAGAAAAACTATTCCTCAAGCAAGGAACACTTCCTTCAAATAGTATGGAATATGTCCGAATTTCCTATTCATTTTTCTAACTATAACCTAAATTTCCAAAAATTGAAGAAAAAATAAACAACTGATTAGCTCGGTCCGTTTTGCTATTGGCGATCCATGAACCAGACATTCTTCAAGGTTGGAACCCAAACCATAATTTTAAACGGGCCATTCAAACTTACAAATTGGGCCTGCAGGTGGATCCAGGCTTATCAACCCATTTTGAGACTCGAATATATTTTGGGAAAAATTCATAACGCAGGTTTTATCTATCCCAAAATAAAAAATCAGGTCTCAAATTTTAGAATTGTAAAAATCAGGTTTTTCATTAATTAATTAATTATATTTTAGAATTATGTCAAATTAAATATTTAATTGTAATATAATATAATTAACCAACCCCACCTCCACCACCCCTACCGCTCCGATGACTATTTCGACAACTGTTCCCGCTCCGATTCCGACGACCACTTCGACAACTATTCCGATGACCCTTCCACGACCACTTTATTCCAACGACTGCTCCAATTTCAGCAATTATTCCAACTCCAGCAATATTCGAACGATAGTTCCACCTATCACACCCCTACCTTGATTTTTTTTTTAAAAAAAATTAAAAATATCAAATCATTGACGTGTCATCCGTGACTAATTGTGACCAAATTTGTATTTAGTGTGACTGTATGTGTCACATGTGACTAATTGTGATCAAATTTGTATTTAGTGTGAGTGTCTGTGACCAAGTCAATCTTAATTGTGACATGGTATGTGATCAAGTCACGATCAGTCACAATTAACATAGAATTGATCACGATGAGTCACAATCGATCATAATTAGCACAGAACTGGTCACAATCAGTCACAATAAACACATATTTGGTCACAAAAGGTTACTACAAACAAATTCGCTTACACCACGAACAAGCACCACAATCCACCACCGGTCATTACCATTATCACCTCTAATGCACCACCACTACCACCTTCAACTCAAATTTACGACCAATGCTACGAAGTATTGCAATAAATCAACACATTGAAGCCAAAGTATCATAACTACAATTACAAACGAGGTAACAAATGAGAACCAGCGGTTAAAAACGATATTAACACCAAATAAAGAACCCAACATATGATTAAAATCATGAACAGAACATGTAAATAATAACTGAACCATTACGAAATCCTAAATCTAATTCCTCTAGCTACCATCAGAATCACCACCTCTATTGTAACCACAGTTACCACCATATCCCCGGTCGCCATATCCACGGTCACGACTTCTGCTGTATCCACAAACAATAACACAAATAGTAACTCAGTAACAGTAACACAGTAACATAGTAATAGTAGTCAACAAAGCTGAATTGAGACAGATCCAATCTCTGCGACTAACGGACCCTCGATTCGATGACTTCGCCAAACTGAGAAAAGGCTTGCTGGGGGATTGGTCTATGGTGGCCCAGGCTAGACCACCAACAAAGCATTTGTACTCAACATTTGCAGACGCCATTAAATTCAGATATTGAAACAGAATCAGGAAGAAGGAGAAAGAAGCCTCTCTGACGCCCTTACGAGGCGTATATCGCCACTCCCTTTTCTTCGGCATCTTCATCGGTGGAGAGGGTGAGGTAAGAGTAGAGAGAGATTGAAAATGAGAAAATGAATATGGATAATAGGGTTTGGTTGCAGGCGGCGATAAGAGGGGATAGAAAGAGAAGAGGAGGAGAGAGATAAATGAATTGGAGGGTGTCGAGGATTGGAAATTTAGGTTGGGACGGGGGTGGATGGTGGATTATAATAAATATTTATTAACAAATTTATGATATCTATATTACCACCTGATTTTTGAATTGTAAGCTTCACCATCCTTATTTTTGAATTGTAATATTGAAAAGAAGGGTTTTTGGTAATTTTCTCTTGTTTAAATTGTTTCTGCCCCTGTTAAATGATGAGCTATTTCTTGCTCTGTGTCCACGGGTTCAGTGTGGTGTATTTCAAACTATTTTGGTTAATGAAGTGTTTTCGATTCTACATTGGAAAGAAGAAGGGGCAACTGAAGACAATATCATTGACTTCTGTTCTATCCTTATTTACTGATCAGGAAAGATGCCATCAAAATCTAAATTCAACTCTAAGAATGCTTCAGATACAAGCATAGAGTCCATTTGAAGGATCCAATTTTGAAATTTGTCCAAAAGGCCTAGCAAATCTTAGAGTTTTTACCTTTTCAGAGCTACAAAAATCTCTGAATCAAGCTTGGGGAAAGTGAACTTGGATATATATATATATATATATATATATATATTTAAAGATGATGTAAGAAGTTTTGAAGAATCGGCTAAAAATTCGAAATTCAACTTAAAGTACATCTAATACAATTAACGGGTTCTTGCTAATTTACTGATGTTTATACGAGTTTTTGTTGTTGACAGTTCTTATATTTTACCCGCATTCATTAGCGATCTTTATCACCATGGTGGTTATGTTTGTTTAATATCACAAGTAAAACTGCTTTATGAGAACTCAACTTTTTGACTTTCATTCTTGGTGTTCACATGAATCACCCATAGCAACCCCTCTTCCCCTTGTGTTTGTAAAAAGAGCATATGCATATGATCTTTTTCTTCTGTCATAGCTATTTGTAAACAACAAAGTTGTATTTGTGTTTTGTGATGATTAAGCTTGGGTGTTGTACTATGTACAGAAGAATCCATTTTTTGTGTTCCTAAAAGAGGCATATACATATACACTTTTCTAGTGTTATGACTATTTGTGACTAATGTAGTTTATCCCTTTCTCCATTCCTTAGCAATTAGATAGTAGAGTCATTTTCGATGTTGTTTCCCTTCAAAATTGTAGCAGATCAGTGAAGCAATTGTTTGATGTTGGAAAAAGGGGAAAACATGATGTATTTTAGTCACAGTTGGGTTGTTTGATGTTGGAAAAAGGGGATAGCATGATGTATTTTAGTCACAGTTGGGCATGATACCTCCTCTATTAAGCATTTTGACATGAAAATATGAAGATAATTAGATTTTGTCAACTTTTTTGAATATTTGTAACTTTTCTCTATAGATGATGTATGACCAAGAGTTTGAGGCAGACGGTTGAAACAACTACGATTAAAGCTCTTGAAATTTTGGAGTTCATACAATCAAAAGGCTCAACTATGTCTTCTCCACTGCAAAAACTTATGGAATTACGATTGTGGCACTTGCTTAAAATCATAGAATGGGGTAATACTTAAAACTCTTAATTGATATGAAAAATAGTTGATGCCTTCCTGGGGTGTCAACACACAAAGACCTAATTGAAAGAGTGTGTTTGGTTGGGAATATTGAGGAATCCTATAGTTGGATGAGATGAGCAAGTCAGGTTACACTCACAATGTTACATATAACTGTTTCCTAAAGGTTCATTTATGACTTGAATTTGATGCCAAGTGCAAAAACTTATAATATGTTGATTGTAATTGCAACGGTCCAAATCTAGAAGTGTAATCATTTAATTATCTTAAAATCATGATGCGAAAAAATGATTAAAAATGATTTAAATAGTTGCCACTCAATTTTATTATTATTATTTTTAGAATATTGATCACTTTTTGAATGTTTGTCACTTTACTGAAATAGCTTCCAAATTCAAGTTAATATGTTATTATGTTAGTTGATAGAAGTGAAACATAATTACAAAGAAACAACACGTAAAAAGAAAATTAAACATCCTCCGAATCACTTTTAAGGTTTTGATTGATGTTAAATATTATTTGTCAATTTTAGAGTGCTTGTCACTTTTTTTTTTTAGTTTTTATCACTTTTTTAATTTATGTCACTTTATTGAACTAATTTCAAGGTTTTGATTGGTGTTCACTTTTGAATTTTTTTCTATTTTTTTGAATTTCTATCACTTTTTTTTTAGTGAGTATTTGCGACTTTTTTAGTGTTGTCATTTTTTTAAAAAAATTTGTTACTTTTTTTTTAGCGGTGTCACTTTTGTGAAACTTTTATAACTTTATTTATTGTTTGTTACCTATTTTGAATTTTTGTCACTTTTTTTTTCTGTCACTTTTTTTGAAATTTCGTAACTTCTTTTATTGCTCGTTAGTTTGTTTTTTGTTTTTTTTTTCCACTTTTTTAAGTGACAAACATCACTTTTTGACTTGAGAATGTTTGGCATTTTGACTTAAAAATATTTTCTTTGATTGGTGTTTTGTCAGGGAACTAATTTAAAGATGCTTTGTGGTGAACAAAGAAAGATGAGGGATAGTGGTCGTGTCACTTTTTATTTTATTACTCTATTGAATTTATTCTAATGTTTTAATTGATTTTTTTGTCACTTTTCTAAATTTTTGTAGTGTCTGTCATTTTTTTGAATTTTTGTTATTTTTTTAGAGTTTGTCATTTTTTTTAGAGAATTTCTGTTACTCTTTTTTAGTGTCAATCACTTTTTTTTAGTGTTTGTCACTTCTTTTTTGAAAGTTTGTTACATGTTTTAATGTTAGTCATTTTTCTGTCACTTTTTTTGAAATTTTTGTTACTTTTTTTAATAAAAAACATCACTTTTTAATTAAAGTATAATAAAAATATAACACTTAACTTAAAAAAGGGATATTGTGTCAAAATTTACTCTCTCTCTCTCTCTCTCTCTCTCTCTCTCTCTCTCTCTCTATATATATATATATATATATATTAAAAGCGGCACTTAATTTCACAAAGTGTTTTTTTACTTTCAAATACATTTTATATGATTTTTCAAAAGAACTTTAATTTTAGAAGTATTTTTGTAAGTTGTCCATAAAATTATATGTGTCATTGAAGCGGTCCATTCCAAATTTGCTAACAATAACAATAGGCATAAACGTATTTTAAGGTAGTGTTTGACACCCATTTTCATGGGAATAGAAATTTTGGAATAATGATTGATAGGAGAATGTTTGGTGGAAAAGAATTGAAAAATATTAGATTTGTGTATAATATTATTTTATTTGGAGAATGTGTAGTTGAAATGAATAAAGAAAAATAAAATGGGTGCCAAACAAGGGCTAAAATAGAATTCTTGGAATGGTCAAGTTAAAGAAGCTCACTTTAATGTTTTTTATTTAATGACACCACACGTTTTAATAAGTGCACTTCGTTTCAATTACAAAAACGTTGATAATCTTTGCACACTGTCACATTGATGTCTTCAATTTTTTTACCGAGTTTTTTTGTCTCCAACTTTCTATTAATTAGTACATCTTGTCTCTTATGACGATTTTGTCCAAAAATTCAATGCGAATTGAGTAATAAGATATATACAAATTCGTAACTATATATTTGTCCCATATTTTAAGTGTGCTAACAGAATTTTTGTAAAGTAGCCATTAGATACAATATGTGCCAATTAATAGAAGATTAAATATAAAATTGAGATGAAAAATGTAAAACATAAATGTGACGATGAATAAAGGTCAAGAGCATTTATTATAATTAGAATATTGCGCAAATATAAACAAAATGGATTATAAATATGTTGACGTCGAAAATTGTATAACCAAAATTCAAGCTAACTTCAAGTGTAAATAAGAATTTTTATTGATAATTACTTACAAACTATAAGTGTTTTTATCAAAGTAGATATTTGAAATATGAAACTGTTGGACTTTTTTTTTTTTTTTCCCTTTACTTTTTCCCTAAGGATACTGTCCTCCTTTTTATAGGAAAGAATGGACATGTATCTTTCATATTCCTATCTTGTCAACAACAGTACCTGCTGGGAACCTGTGCCAATGGTTTAAGTCCTAATTGGCTGATATCAAATCAACATACAATACCGAACTGGGAAGGTACGCCAATGGCATATTCCCATTGGTTACTGAGGTCGGCTCCTTCAGGCTATCATGAAGCCGACCTTAAATGAGATCCCCAGTAATTAATGAACTGACTAGAGAACGAAACTATAGCATATGATTGGTGAAATTGGTGGACGCTGACGTAAATTCTTCTAAATGTCATTAATTAATTGAATATTTTGACAGTGTGTAAGGAATCTACAATCATTATGTCCCTTCATACCACGACGATTGTAAGTACGAGTTGACCTTGCAGATTCGACCTTATTTTAGCACGAGCTAAGTGCATATAACAGTTACCCCCCAGGTCAGTGCTCGCTTCGTTGACGGACTGACCTTGAACATGGTTAGCTCGTTTTTTTACATTCACCATTATTACAGCAATGAATGGCTTGGACAGGTGTCACAGTCTGTTTTGGTGAGCTGTCACACATCTTTAGTAACTTCTTTTGGAAGCTTTCATCGAAACGAAGTCGTTTTGAAGTGGTGAAATCTAACCATTTATTTTCCCTCCATTTTTTTTATCCAACGGTCCAGATTCTGCCCTTTCATCTCCCGTCTCTTTAAATATGGATTTTCCTTTATTTTTCACACTTTTTGGCTCTCAAATTTTCTTTCAAAGAAGTCAAAAAATTTTCTTCAAATTTCCATTAAGTTTTCATTTATTTTCTGAGGATGGTCCATTCTCAGGTATTTCCTTTAACAAAAAATACCTTTCTTTTTATTGCATTTTTACCTCAGTCATTTGTATGAGTTTGGATGAATCTAGGGTTATTCCTGGGATAACCAACAGGAAGAAGTAGTATCCTCCACATCCACATCTTCTGCGAGTTCGGACTGTCAATAGATAATTGACTCTAATCCTAATCTCTACTATTTAACAAGAAGATTTAGGTCATCCTAGAAATATGGAACAAAATACTAAGAGGGAAAAAGTCAGGTCTCATGAGAGGGATGAGGGAAGTTCATATGAGTGGGGAGCGGATTCATATAGATCAGTGGTGACGGGAGATATGCTGGCGAGTTTAAGGGCAAAATATAGTATTCCTAGCTCGGTAGAGTTAGTGATCCCCACCTCGTTTGACAGAGCTAGCACTCCACTAGTAGGATGTGTAGCTTTAGATTATATCATCCTGAATGTTGGGGTAAGACTTTCCTTCCCTAGAATATCCGTAAGTTTCTTTCTTCTTGGGAAATAACTCATATCCAGTTGTGCCCTAATGGTTGGAGAACAGTAGTTGCCACATTAATTCTATGGAGTAATTTAGGTTATCCCGAAATGAGTGAAGCGCAATTTAACTCCATTTTCACCTTTAAGGAGGATGAGAAGAACAATGACTGTTGGTATGCCAGTTTTAGGCCTAAGACGTGTGGTCCTTTAGTATTAGATACTATCTCCTTAATAAAGAAATGGAAATGAGAGTTCTTTTATGTTTTTGGAGAGTGGTAGTTCCACATTGCCAAGGTGAATAGGGAGGACGCAATTCCTACTCTCTATCACCCATTATGTAAATGATTACAACCTTTGTATTTTTCTGCACTTGTTACATAAGCATATACTTAACTTATTTGGCTTTACCTGTAGACTACAAGAAGACAACCTTGACCTCGGTAATTCAAGAACGTTATGACGTTATAAGAGCTCTTCCCAAGAAACAGAGGTCCCGCAAGTTCGTAATATATGATTCCAACCTTTTCCAAGCGGAGTTGATCCAATCTCTCCCTCCCACCTCAACTTTAGGTAGGGCTCCTACTCCTATCCTAACTTCTTCCAGCAAGTATTTCAATTAGTATTTGTTGAGTGCAGAACTAATATGAACTAATATATATCCATTGTTTCTTTTGTTTTAGATCAAGATCAAGAGATGTTGAGATACAAAGTAGCAAAAGCAGCAGCTGCTACCAAATTGGGATCAACCATTTGAAGTAATGTGTGATGCCAGTGATTATGCAGTAGGAGAAGTTTTGGGACAATGATGTGAAATTTTTTTTCCAGGCAATTCACTATGCTAGCAAAACCTTGAATAGAGCTCAATTGAACTACATCACAATAGAGAAAAAGATGTTAGCAGTTGTCTTTGCCTATGACAAATTCAGGTCTTATCTAATTGGCACCAAAGTTTTCATCTACACGGATCATGCAGCGATTCGATATCTATTTGAAAAGAAGGATGCTAAGCCTCGCTTAATTCGGTGGGTTTTGTTGTTACAAGAATTTGATGTGGAAATTCGGGATAAGAAAGGCAATGAGAATGTGGTTGCTGATCATCTTTCAAGGTTGGAAAATGAAGAGGTGATAGATAACACTCAGATTCAAGAATCTTTTCCTGACGAGCTTCTGTTAGCACTTTCATCAAAAATCCCGTAGTATGCTATTTTATAAACTACTTGGCTTGTGGAAAGATGCTACCTGACTTGAATTCTCACCAAATGAAGAAATTCTTGCATGATGTCAAGTCATACCTATGGGATGATCCGCTTCTATTCAGAAAATGCGCAGATATGATGATTATGAGGTATGTCGCGGTGGAGGAAACAAAATCGATTATGGAGCATTATCATTCCTCATATTATGGGGGTCACTTCGGGCCTACATGTCCTACTTCTAAGGTATTACAGTCAGGATTCTATTGGCCAACTCTTTTCAAGGACTGTTATACTTTTGTGAAGACATGTGATCGTTGTCAACGTACTGGAAATATCTCAAGTCGTCACAAGTTTCCATTATCCAATATGCTCGAAGTGGAATTATTTGATGTGTGGGGTATAGACTTCATAGGTCTGTTTCCACCGTCCTTTGGCCAGATATATATCCTTCTTACAGTCGACTATGTCTCCAAATGGGTTGAGGCCATCGCTACACCAACAAATGATGCAAATGTAGTTTTGACGTTTTTGCAGAAAAACATCTTCATGCAGTTTGGTACGCCTAGGGCAATAGTAAGTTATGAAGGTACACATTTCTGTAACAAACATATCAATTCCCTTTTGGCTAAATATAATGTTAGGCACAAACTAGAACTTGGTTATCATCCCTAATCCAATGGACAAGCAGAAGTCTCCAACTGGGAGATTAAACAAATTTTGGAGAAAACTGTGAACACCAACAGCAAGGATTGGGCTCATAAACTCGACGAACCACTATGGGTATATCGAACAACTTTCAAAATGCCAATTGGAATGTCACCTTACCGTTTAGTAATTGGGAAAGCATGTTACCTACCAGTCCAATTGGAGCATCAAGCCTATTGGGCTATAAAGAAATTGAACATGGATATGGCATTAGCGGGTGTACAAGGCTTCTTCCAACTTGACAAGCTTGATGAATTTTGGAATGAAGCACATGAAAATGTGAAAATATACAAGGAGCGAACAAAGCCATGGTACAATAAAAGGATCTTAAGAAGGAAATTCTAACCAGGAGAACGGGTTCTTCTGTTCAATTCTCACTTAAAATTTTTTCCAGGCAAGCTGAGATCACGGTGGTCGGGACCATTTGTAGTCAATAAGGTGTTCCCATTTGGTTCAGTGGAATTAATAAGCAAGGATGGATCCATATTTAAGGTGAATGGTCAACGACTTAAACATTACTATAGTGAAGAAGATTAGGATGTGGAAGAAATTACCCTTGGAGAGTCAACTTAGATCCACATCTTCATCAAGCTAATGACGTTAAAGAAGCGTTTCTTCGGATGCAACCCAAGTTCTATACCTTTATTTTAGTTTTATGTTCATTCGATAGGATTCCATTTTGATTATGTTAGTAATGTTTTTTGTTTTTTTGTTTTTTTAGGTACATTCCCAAGTGCGGAGCATCTAACTTAGATGACTATAGGGACGGGCCACGATGGAGATTGCAGGTAAAAAAGAATATTTGATTTTTTTTATAGTCAGCCGAGCGCTGCGGCGCCCTTTTAAAAAAAGCATTTTTTTACAGGCGAGCGCTGCGGCACCCACAATCGATGTTGCAGCGCATGTCACATAAAAAACGTGGGGAAGCCCCCTTTCACCCTCTTTTATTTTCTTTCTTTCATCTCTCCTCTCTATCCCTTCTATTCTCCCATCCCCATTAGTCCTCTCTTCTTTTCTTTCTCAATTTTTTCTCTTCCCCTTCTTTTGTTGTCCTCTCTTTCTCTTTTCTTCCTCCCCCACTACCTACACAATTATTTTTGGAGCCCTAATTTATTTTCCTTTACCCTTCTTTCCCTTTTCTTAATAACTCCTTCCATGGCCAGTTCTTGCACTTTTGTTGGTGAATTTGGTAAGTACTTGGATGTTTGAGGGTGTGGTTTCATATGGGTTTCGGTGAATTGCGGGTTTAATGTTTGGTGTTTTCATGGGGATAGTGCATACAAGGTGTAAGATAAATTGCCGGAGTGACTTTTTGTGTGCTATTGTGGTATTTTCCTATGGTTTATTGAAGTTGTGGTTTTGGCTTGGGTGTTTGGTGTCGTCTAACTTGGTAGCAGAGGACAACTTAGGCTTGAATTAGTTGGTATATTTTGGCTTGCCTTTAATATTTTTAGATGCTTTCGTGGCTTACACAACATGCTTCCCCGGAAGAAATCTAAAACTACATCATCCTCGTCTACCACTTCTTATGATCGGCGGTGTTTTGTGAGTTTCGAGGCGAAAAAGCATTTTAAACAGATGGTGATCTATCGGAACTGCATTCTAGAGCGAGGTTTTTAACACTTATTGCCCGAGAAAATACAAAGTCTGTGGTGGGAAAAGTTTGCTAAGCAACCAAGAGCTGCATCTATACCTTTAGTGAAAGAGTTTTATGTAAATACGAAGGAGCACAAGAACTTCAAGGTAATTGTTCGGGGTCATTGGATCCGGTTTGATAGTGCTTCCATCAATTCCTTCTAGCGTACACGGGATATTCCAAATGATGACTACTCAAGGTTGCATGATGAGGGGATTGACCCAGCGGTATTAATTCAGATGCTTACTCGCAACAGTACCGAATGGAAACAGAATGCAAGTGGGGTGGCTAATTCTCCCACCTTCGGCCTACCGAGTAATTGTAAAGTTTGGCATCACTTTATCTCCGCCAAACTGGTTCCAAGCAGCAACCTTACTGAGGTAATGAAGGAAAGGGCTTTATTAAATTATGATATTCAACAGGGATATTCTTTCGACGTTGGGAAGATTATTCAGAACAGAATCCTGCGCATCTTAGCTGGTGGAACTTGGGACATCCTTCCTTGATCCATGATCTTTGTACACTAGGAGGTGTTACGGCGTGTGAATTTGAGAAGTGCTACACCCTCGGCCAGCACTCACGTGGGATTTTTGGGACAAGCTCGTAGGGCATCAGGATAGGCCTAGCTCTTCTCAGTTTTCTCATCAGGCACCACCGCTCCTACCACCTCCTCAAGCTGGTGATACTACTAGGAAAATACTTCGACGACTTGAGGTGGTGGACTTCCGAATGACACCCATTAGCAGGAATGAATACAGGGGCGAGTGGATCAGTTGTAGTAATCTATTTATGCCCAGTTTCAATATCAGAATGCTTGCCTTGAGGTCATGGCGTCTGCCCATCCTAATCTTATATTCTTGCTACCACTGTCGTTTCCATCTCATTTCTAACATCCTACTCCACCGAACGCCAACGAGGATAATTGATGTTTTCACTAAGGTACCCTTCCCTTTTATTTTATTTTCTTTCCCATTGGGGACAATGTGCTTGCTTTTTAACAGTTTATTTACTTGTGTGTGTGTTTAATTTATTTGTATTAGTGTGACTTGTGTGGAAAAAAAATTGCCTGCCTGTGTGGGTTGGATAATTTTGTTGGCATGATGTGTGTGTGTGTGTGTGTGTGTATGTGTGTAAACATGGATTGTTTGTGAATTATGAATAATTCATGTGCTTGAGTGGAAGTCTACCTCATCTTTGTAGAAAATTGTAACATAAATGCACGTGAATTGAATATGGCATTGGACAAGAATAAGTTGATTCATAAATGATATAGGTTGAATTAACAACTTTAGAAGCTCAATCCAGATAACCTATAACATTACCATACCTTTAAACCAAATTTAGGAGATTTGGGTGGTGAGCCGTTGTAGGGAAACGTGGAGATAAATGTGGATTCCATGTACGATAAAGTTTTGTGGATTGTATGAGACCATTAGGATGAAGATTTGGTGAAAGCCGTAAGTTAGGGGTTGATTTTCGAGAATAAGTGTTTTATAAGGGGCATTGTACCAATCACTGCATAAAAAAAAATGGTTGTGATGCCACTTTAAAGGATCCCTATGAGGACAATATTAACAATCTCATTGTGAAACGTCTCTTTGTAGCCTTTATAAATCAAGTGATTAAGCCTGCAAATGTTTAAAATCTGGTGCCCTAAAGTCATCTGATTTGGGAGTTATCGGCATAAAGCTCGCTATAGTGGTCATTTAGAAAGCTTAAGAGAAAGACGTCCGTACATAGGATCCGTAAAAATATATATCTGAAAAAGCGGGTGCATGAAAAAAAGACGTACTACATGCCTTGATTAAACCCCAAACACTTATTTTAGAAGAATTAACTTTTGATAAGGGGTTAATGACTTAATTTAGTCTTGAAGATTGATGCAATCAAAAGAATAAGGAGAATTCTCATTTGTTGATATGTGAACTACAATCAATAACATCTACCGAGACGAAAGAGGGTAATGAGTAGTGACTTAATATCCAATCTTAGATTACGCCCTGGGAAAAAGAGTGAAAAAAAATTAAGTTTGGGGGTGTATGAATCCCACGAGTGGAGGAACGAAATAATTGACTCGTAGGGTTACGAATTGAATTGACTTATAATTGCACAGTGCTGTATTTGATTCATCACAAACACATTCTGCATTGGAAAGGCAAGAATTTGACTGTTGTACTATAACTTTGAAGTGATTCATGAATTCGATATTACATTTTCAATGCGGAGCCATAAAAACAAGCTATCTAGCCAAATATGTATTCGAATCTTTTGGTAGTGTGTTTAATTTGTGGGTTTGTAAGTCTTATTTGTTTATTGTTTTGTGTTTTGCTTGAGGACAAGCAAAGAATTAAGTTTGGGGATGTTTGATGAGTGTAAATCACTAATTAAATTAAAAAATTTCGACTTGTTCTTTAGCACTTTTGAACGTTTTGATGTGTTTCTTCATGTTCTTTTGTAAGTTAGATGCATAGAAAAAAAATAGCAAATTTTGAATCTTGAGATGGTGCCACATGTGATCATAAAATTGAACTTGAAAAGGAGATTAAACAAGAAAAAAAATGAAGTAAAAAAGAGGTGAAGACGGACTAAGGGCAGAGACTTGGGAACCACGATACCACAACGCCCAAGAAACACAAAAAAATCGACAGAGAGTTGGGTGCTGCGATGCTAGCTCCTGGGCACCGCGCTCAAAAGAAGAGGCAGAAGTGCGGCACCAGGGCGCTGGTCCTGGACGCCGCGATGCCGCATCCCGAGAAAAAAAAACTCAGTTTTCTTTATTTTTTTCGGCCCAACCCACCTCCAATCCGTGTTGAATTTTTTAAGAGACTATAAGTACAAGTTGGAAGACCTAATCGAGGAGGAGAAAATGGCTTAGAAGAGGAGAAAAATGAGCAATTATCAAGAAGACAAATCATCAACGAATTGGAGAAGAAATCAAGCGGCAAAACAATTTTTATCATTCTTTTCTTCTCCATGTTCTTTACTTTAGCATTTGATATGTTGTTTTTAGTAGTCATGAACTAATTTCCATATCTAGGGGTGGATGTAACTAAACTTGATACATGTTTGGCTTCTTTTGTGGTTAATTCATTTGGTTTTTCCGTTAATTTATTTGTGTTAATTCTTGCGCATTGCTTTCAATTACCTGATCAATAATTGAATGATTTGATGCTTTAAATTTCGATACTGGAAAGAGAAAAATTTAGGCGTGATCTAAAAATAACACAAACTAGGAAATTATAGATTTCGAGAGAAAGTATAATTCATTTGAGGTTTATTTCATCTAAGAATCATGCGCAAATAATTTCTATAGCATCAATTCGAAATAGAGATATTGGAATTAAAATATAAAAATAGGTTCTATTTAGCACTCGAGATGGGGAATAGAATTTAACTTATGATTCTTGCCTATAAATTTAGGAAAAAACGATAGAAGTAACTATAGAAGTTGAAAAACATTGTTGATAGTGAGGTGAGATCCATCTCTAGGCTTTCTCGAATTGATAATTCTCCTATAAGTTGTTTTCATTTTATTTGAATTATTACACGTTCATATTATTTTAGGATAAAAATATTGAACTGAAATTTGATTCGTCTAGATAAAGTAAAGGCCGAAATAATTATAGTACTTGGTAGGAATTAAATTACAATCCTTGTGGGTTCGACACTTGACTTAACTACTATATTTCAAAACTTGAACCGTACACTTGCGGCATAAATCATGGTATAGAAAAATGCGTGACATTTAGCTCCACATCCATAGATCTATCTTGTATATGATATCTGTGGCACACAAGGTAGTTCGCTCAAGCTAAATTTTTTTTTAGACTCGTACTGCTTTTCTTTTCTCAAGTCAAGGCCCAAGTGGATAAAATACTTGAGGTGAAGAACCAAGTCTTAGGCCTATTTGAAAATATGGAGGCTAAGAGGGCGAGGTTCATAGAGAAGGAGAAGGATTATGAAAATCGCCTTAATAAGATAATGGAGCTAGAGGAAAAATCAGCCTTGGAATTGAGGCTTATGGACGACAACAAGGCCCTACAAATTTAGGGGGAGAATGCTCCTTAATGAGCATCCAATGAGAAAAATAAAGGCTGAAGAAGAGAAAACACGAGCTGATGAGGCGCGAGCTCAAGCAGATGAAGCTATAAGAAGGGCTGAAGAAGCCACTAAAAAAGGCCAAAGAAGCTGATGCTAAAGCTTCTAAGATAGTGGAAGTTTGGATAGCCCTTTCTGAATTTGATGCTTTTGCTCAGGATGCCTATAGTGTGGCCTTGGAAGAGCTTGTGAAGCATATTGGCAGGGAGAGGCCAGATTTTGACACGGTGTTCTTACTGGAGGAGCAGAAGAAGGAGCTCCAAAGATTGTTTGAAGTAGTTGGAGTTCGCATCACCCCTGCTAATGAAGGCCTTGAAGATGATGTCCAAGCTCTACAAGATCCACCTCTTCCCTAGGATTTACTTAATGTTTTTTGTCAAACATTGTTTTTGTCTAACATTGCTAAATGAATGACGTCCAAGCTCTTATTTTATTTTATTAATGAATGAATGTTAGTTCATCTTTATTTTGCGCAAACTGTTTTTGCTTTCGTAATAGAAATTTGTCTAAGTGTTGTAGCATGATAATAGTGCAATTATCACGTCTTTTATTCACTAATAATTTTATTTACATGATTTATTGGAGCCTAAATGTTCTAAGTACACTTGTATTTTGGTTTAGGTTGCAAATCGACGAGTATGGTGGAAAGTAGAAGAAATGAGTGAAAATGACCAAAATGGAGGAAAGTGATGATTTAGGGACTAGAGTGCAAATGTTCTAAACTTTTTTCTAACCTTGTGATGAAGATTTAAGAGTGTTAGAGGTCAATTGGATGAAAAAAGGAGTCAAATGGATGAAATATAGCCAAAATATTATCACATATCAACTTTCAAGCTAAAAATGTTGCATTGGTTTTAAGCCTCATATTGAGACTAGTTTTTGACATGGAAAATGATCGAGTTGAAAGTTGATGTCTGAAAAAAAAAGTTGTAGTCCTTTGAGTTGGTTTTCCAACACATCTTGAATCGTCTCAATCGGACATCGATATTGAAAGTTACGACCAAAATGCTGAAAGATGTCCACTTATATAGCCCGACCCTAAACTTCAAATAAAGAAACCAGATTTATGCCTGGGCGGCTACCCCATTTTCTACTGAGTGCCCGCCCAGACCAAATCGGAAAAATTTCTCAATTTTCTAATTTATGTCAAACACTTATGGTAACTTATTGTGGCGCGATTTCTCAATCCTAAAAAGGCCCCAGAACATCCCAGAACGACAATTCTTCATTATTCATCATTCTTCCATTGATTTTGGTTCAAGAAACTCATGAAGAACTAAGAATCTTGGTGAGGTAAGGGAGGAACTCAATTGGATATGGTGATTTCACATGTATTATTTCATGTAATTGATCTTTTCTTGTTGAATAATCTTAGGACTTAGACTTTTCTTTTCATGAATTTATATCGAAAGCGGTTTAATAATTACTAGATTTTTCATGGATTCAGTCATACTTTTTCCATTGTTTAATCAAACTATTTATTGAGTTTCAATTTCAATTACTTGTTGAGATTGGTTTAACAATTATTAAATCATTTATAGATCCAGTCATGTTTCTTCTGTCATTAGATTGAACTAATTGTTGAGTTTTAATCTCAATTTTACTTTATCGACGGATTGATTACTGCCTTATACTTGATGTATATGGTCGATCTTTGATCTTGTTCCAATAAAATTGTGCCAATATGTCATAAGCCCAGATTCTTGGATTACATTTGTAAATCGAATTAGCTTTCACGATATATCTTCCGATTAGAGTGTCGGGATGAAAGCCTTTAATTGTGTTATAAAAATAGAATAATTGATGTGAATTATCCAATCCAATTGAGACTTCACTATCTCAAATTATTGATTTTAATCTCATATTTCAAATATTGAATTTCACTACACATTGAAGAGAATAATTCACTCTTCCTGATCATTTGAGCATTTTCCATCTCCCCGTGGATACGGCACCCCAAAACTGCACTACAACTATCTCGTAATTCTTTGGGCGTAATCATAGCACATGTAACCATAGTTCGTCTTGCTAACGAGCAAGGCTCTGTGATTTCCTTGATAGTAAATTTGTTTAAGTGTTACATTACATGCAACCTTAGTTCGTCTTTCTAACGAGCAATGCTTCTGTGATTTTCTTGATAGAAAATTTATCTAAGTGTTACAGCACATGTAACCTTAGTTTATCTTATTAACGAGCAAGGCTTTGTGATTTCCTTGATAGTAAATTTGTCTAAGTGTTGCAGTACATGCAACCTTAGTTCGACTTGCTAACAAGCATGGCTTTTTTGATTTCCTTGATAGAAAATTTGTCTAAATGTTGCAATACATGCAACCTTAGTCCGTCTTTCTAACGAGCAAGGCTCTATGATTTGCTTGATAGGAGATTTGTCTAAGTGTTGCAACACATGCAACCTTATTCGGCTTGCTAACAAGCAAGGCTTCTGTGATTTTCTTGATAGAAATTTGTCTAAGTGTTGCAACACATGCAACCTTATTCGGCTTGCTAACAAGCAAGGCTTCTGTGATTTTCTTGATAGAAATTTGTCTAAGTGTTGCAGCACATTCAACCTTAGTTCGTCTTGCTAACGGGCAAGGCTTTGTGATTTTCTTGATAGGAAATTTGTTTGTGTTGCAGCACAAGCAATCTTAATTTGTTTTGCCAACGAGCAAGGCTTTATGATTTCTGTGATAGAAAATTTATCTATGTGTTGCGGTACATGCAACCTTAGTCCGGCTTGCTAATGAGCAAGGCTTCTGTGATTTTTCTGATAAAACACACACTTTTAATAAAAACTTGCAGTACAAAATACATTCACTTTCTACTGGTAAAACTTCTTGAGGTGTTTTGCATTCCAAGGGTGTAGTAAGGGTCTGTCATTCATATCTCCCAACTCGTAGGCCCCCTTGAGTAGTACTCTAATTACTTTGTAGAAGCCTTCCCAATTAGGTCCTAGAGATCCGGAGCTAGATTCACAAGTGGCGGGGAAACGTTTCCTTATAACCACGTTACCGACCTCAAATACTCGTTTCAACATTCCTAATTTCAGTTTCATTCCTCATTTATTTTATTAGGTCCAATTCTCCACGCAAAGACTTCTCATTCTCATCCTCTTTGTACGTTATTGTTCGAATAAAAAGAATGCCTACCTCCAATGTGATCACTTCTTCCAACCAAAAAGCCAAAGAGAATGGGGTTTCTCTAGTCCTATTCCTAGGCGTAGTACGATAAGACCATAACACACTGGGAGTTCCTCAGCCCATCCTCCATTAAGAGTGCCTAGTTTTGCCTTTAGGGTATGCTTGATTATCTTATTGATTGCTTCAATTTCATCATTAGCTTGAGGATGGTTTGGCGCGGACAAATGCTTCCGTATGCCAAGTCCTTCGTAAAAATTCGCGAAGCGAGTATTGTCAATTTTCTTTTCATTGTTTGTTACAATAGAATGAGGTATTCCAAACCTACACACAATGGACTTCCATATGAAAAGTGGTCTTTTGTTTTGTGATCTTAGCAAGTGGTTCAGCTTCTACCCATTAGTAAAGTAATCGACTGCAGCAATCATGAACTTTGTTATACCTTTTCCAAGGAGCATGGGCTAATCAGATCAATCCCCCATTTGGAGAATGGCCAATAAGACATTACGATGTTCAGCTATTCTGGACATGAATTTAATGTTGGAAGCAAAACGTTGACATTTATCACATTTGCTCATAAATTCTAATACATCACGTGTCATGGTGGCCCAGAAATATCCTTGACATGTGATTTTATGAGCCAACGATTGTCCTCTGGAATGATTTCTACATACTCATTCATGTGGTTCTTATAAAGCATAAAGTGTTTCTTCTTCATTAGGCATCTTAAAAAATGTACCAAATATCCCCTCTTGTAGAGCATATTGTTAATTAATGTATACCTTGTTGACCTCATTCAATGTCTTCTTGCTTTAATGGAATCTTCTGGACATATCCCCATCTTTAGATAGGAACTGATTTCATTCATCCATGTAGGCTTGGCGATTGATCATCATTGAGACAACTTCTAGTCTTTTAATGGCAGGATATGGAATTCTTCCTATGGGAATGCTGACAAACTCTTCTATTCCTTCATTTGTTGTCAATCGAACTAAAGAGTCAGCATGACCGTTCTGAGTTTTGGGAATTCGTTTAACTAGAACAGTTAAAATTTTTTCGAATTCTTGCCTAATAATTTGAAGATGGCTATTCATTCTTTCTTCTTTAGCTTGGTAGGCCTCATTGATCTGATTGACCACCAATTGCAAGTCACTATGACTACCAGATGACGAATTTTCACTTCTTTTGTCATCCTCACTCCAGCTATTAGTGCTTTGTATTCAGCTTCATTGTTGAAAGGTTCGTAGAATAACTGGCGATTAGGACTAACTAGGACGACCCCTACTCCTGATTGAATTTTGGTAGAGGATCCATCTACAAAGATCTCCCATGGTACGTCATGAGGGAGTTCTCTTAGTGGTTCCGATTTGAGTTCCGCAACAAAATCAGAAAGTGCTTGACCTTTTATGGTGGTACGATGTTTGTATCTCATGTCAAACTGTCCGAGCTCCACTTCCCACTTGACCATCCATCCTGAGGTATTAGGCTTCTGTAAGGTTTTCGTTAATGGATAGTTAGTCAAGATCTCAATAGGATGCTCTAGAAAGTGTGGTCTTAACTTCTTTGCTGCCATAATAATGACATAGGCCAGTTTCTCTAAATGAGAGTAACAGAGCTGAATTTTATGGAGGGCTTTGCTAATACAGTAAACATGATGTTGTATTCCTTCTTTCTCCCTAGCTAAGATAACACCGATAGTATGTTCAGACACTACAAGATATAAAATCAACATTTTACCTGCTCTTGGTTTTAACAATATCGATGGCACAGCCAGTTCTTGTTTTAGTTCATCAAATATTGGTTAACATTCAGGAGTACATTCAAACTTCTTTCCTCATCGCAGGAAATCAAAGAATGGTTTACACCGATCAGTTTATTTTGACATAAAGCGATCGAGAGCAGTTATTTGTCCAGTTGAACTTCGAACCTCCTTAGACCTTGTTGGGGCTCGCAATTCAATGATGACCCGTATTTTTTTCGGATTTACTTCGATTCCTTGGTGATTAACAAGGTAATCTAGGAACATTTTGGAGCTTACATCGAAGGTACATTTGTACAGATTCAGGTTCATCTGATACTTATTTTAAACATTTCAGTAAGGTGTCGTTGACGGTCTCGGCATCCACACTTTTGACTAGCATATTGTCAACATACACTTCCATGGTTTTACCAATTCGCTTGGCGAACATGGAATTGACCTAACGTTGATAAGTGGCTCCAGCATTTTTAATGCCAAAAGGCATCATTTTGTAACAATAAAGATCTCGGTCAGTAATGAAGGCTGTATGTTCTTGGTCTGGCTCATACATAAGGATTTGCTTATACCATGAGTATGCATCCATGAAGCTGAGTAACTCATTTCTTGCCGTTACATCGACCATCTGGTCTATCCTTGGTAGAGGAAAGCTATCCTTAGGACATGCTTTGTTGAGGTAAGTGAAATATATGTACATTCTCCAATCTCCATTACTTTTGTTCACGAGAACTGGGTTGACAATCCGTTTAAGATATTTTACTTCACGGATGAACCCATTGTGAAGCAACTTTTGCACCTCTTTATTTAGAGCCTCATACATCTCTAGATTTAACGGTCGACATCGTTGCTACCTAGGTCGCACCAGAAGGTTAATACCCAACCTGTGGAAAGTGACTTTGGGGTCGATCCCATTCATATCCACGTGATTCCAAGCAAAAAACATCAAGATTTTGTTGGAGGAATTCTGGTGCGTGACAGTGAGCCGCAGTAGCTAAGGCCAAGATGCACAAAGCAGAGAAGAGAGCAACAGCCTTTTGCCATTTTTTATTCAATAATTTATTTATTTATTTATTTTGTTTGTTTCTCTCTTCTCTTGCTTTGTGTATGGAAAAAAATGAAATTTATTGCAATGCTTAAATAGAGGGACAGGGAATAGAGAGAAAAATGGCGGAACAATTATTCTGATATGGTTTATTGACTCCCCATAATTTTAGAAAGAGAGAGAGGGAGATGGGAATCAATTTAAGCCAAGAAAAAATTGAGATGGGAAAGTTATTTTTCTTTTTCATTTTCCAAACTAGAAGATTAAAAAACTTACATATACATATTAGGGTAAATTCCTCGACCTTTCTATATGTGTCACCCATCCCATATTCCCAACGTTCTGGTTGGACTATACAATGTCCCAACCTTTTGAATTGTGCGTACGGTGCCCCAACCCGATGGAAACATCTACCGAGACAATAAAAAATACAAGGTAGGTACGTGGTACATGAATGATAAATATAATTGATCAACAATAATTTTTCTCCACTTTTATTACTGCTAAATGGGTAATAATATGTGGGTTGTGCTACATGTACAAAATGGGTTACAAAAGGGTGTCCAAAATTGCCAAATGGCGGCCTCCTATTGGGGGGGCGTCTGTATTTTGTACACCAAGAATTATCCATAATATGTTGAGTAATATTAACAAATGATTTGCGGAATAGGGGGACGCCTGTATTTTGTACACCAAGAATTATCCATAATATGTTGAGTAATATTAACAAATGATTTGCGGAATAATGACATGGAGAGAGAGAGAGAGAGAGAGAGAGAGAGAGAGAGAGAGAGAGAGGAAATTAGTTAATATAATCAACATCATCATTCTACATCAATGTGTAAATTATGATGTAAAATAGCATTATTCTAATATGCCTATGCTCTACACGGCAAAAATCATCTTTCTTGGTTTATATCCATCATGTAGGTCTTCAAAGTGGAGGGAAAATATTTTTGAACAATTATACACATCAATTATTTATCACATGCCTGTTACTTGCCCTTTTGCTATGTAAATAAATAGTTTCCATCCGGTGGGATATGCACGTAAAATTTTAAAATATTGTGGACACGAGTTTGCCCAAACGGAAGGCTAGAGACATGGGTTGGCACAAAAGAAAAATTGGGGACCTCATGAGAAATTTACCCTAAATATTGTCCAATGGCATGTATAATTTTTCTAAAACTCTTCCACCAAAATTGTAGACATTTATAGCATAATATTACTTATCAAGGGATAAAATCACGCGTCTAATAAAGATGAAAACATAAATCAATTTATAAAAGTTTGAGATACTCTCTT
>CAIGRO010208269.1:0-31286 GCA_903798355.1 Fraxinus baroniana
TCACCTTTTGAAAATCCTCAAAATAGGATGGCTGCCTGAATGGAGTATCCATCGTGAAGCTCTTCTGCTTGTCTTCTACCCTCAGGACTACCTCATCAGTTTCAAAATCTAGCAAAGCACGAGTAGTTGATAGGAATGGCCTTCCCAAGATGACTGGCATCTGATGTGCTTCTTGAATATTCAAAATGATGAAATCAGTAGGAAAAAATAAATTCTCTAGACTTAATGAGCATATCTCCCACTATTCTATAGGGGTGCCTCAATGTTCTGTCTGCCAATTGCAAGATTATTGAAGATGCTTTTGGATCTCTCAATCCTAGTTTCGTGTAAAGAGGCAAATGAATCAAATTAATGCTTGCTCCAAAATTAATTAAAGCGTTAATATTATTTAAACTTCCTATAGAGCAAGGTTAATCGAAACTCCTTGGGTCTTTTAGTTTAGGCGGGAGCTTTTGCTGTATGATTGCGTTGCACTCTTCAGTTAAGGCCATTGTTTAATGTTCAGGCAGATTCATCTTCTTTTTCAACATCTCTATAAAGAACTTAGAATAGTTTAGGATTTGAATGATTGCATCAATGAAGGGAATGTTGACATGCATCTTTTTTAGGGTTTTTAGGATTTTTGTAAACTGCCTCTCCAACTTAGTATTATGCAACCTTTGAGGAAGCGGGATTGGATGTGTGAGTAAATTGGTAGGAATTGTTGCCTTAACCTGTAGACTGTTTAAAAGCTTTTGTTGCTCATTCTCTATTGATTATTCAAATTGTTCAACTTATTCCTTACTTATTGTAGGTACCTGATCACTCCTAGTCTCTTTCCTCCTTGTACTGATCTCTGGTAACTGAACACCACTCCTAGTTATGATGGCCTAAACCTATTTCTCTTTTGGTTGCCTTTGCAGCCTTTGAGGAAATGAGATGGGCGGCACATAAATTCAGTTACATGGAGAAAATTTGATTCCTGGTGAATAGTCAATGTTCCTGTCTATAGTTGTGACAACCAATACTTGCTTCTGAGTCACTGGGTAAGGCACAACGTGATCTTCTAGATAATGCAGCTGTAATCTGTCCCACTTAATTCTTTATGTTTTGAATAGAGGTTTGTTGATTCTGGATTACAGTCTCGATCTTGATGATATACTTAACAAGTAGAGGATGCCCTCTTTTCTTATTGTTAAATATTTGGTAGATTATCCTTCATCGGATATCCCTGACCCTTATTTTCACCTACGAGAAGTTTGGATGCTTGTTCAAACCTAGACTAGGGGTAGAGGTTGTTCTGTTGCCACTGGAAATTTCGTGCATAGCTTACTTTTGCAGGATGAACCACGTGAGTAGAAGGTAGAGGGCAATGACAGGAATATGATATGATCTATAACCTATGTATACCGATGCTGGTTGATGTACCATGTTAACAAATTGAGATAGACTATCAAGTTTTTCGTTATTGCATCCATCCGTGCTGCTAATGCTGTCACCTTTTCTATGTTATGCATACCTGCTGCTTTCTTCGGGAAGTCCCTCTTAGTCGACCAATTAGCTTGATTTTCAATAAACCTTTCATAGAGGTCGAATGCATCATCAACCTCCATTATCATAACCGAGCTGCTTGTTAAAGCATCTGCCATGTTGTGAAATTCTGGGCGCAGTCAATAGTAGAAAAACACATGCGCTTGTTTAGGAATGCCAATGTTTGGACACTTCCTAAATACGCTCTTAAACCTCTCCCATGCCTTTAGATATGTCTGAAGATCTTTTTATTTGAAAGTATGAACTTCATTCCGAATTCGATGGATCATAAATGGGCAACAAGTTATCTAAATCGTGATCGAACATTCAAATATACAAGATTCATATATATTTAATCAAGAACATAAGAATTTACTAAATAAACTAGTTTTGAATTGAAATTAACAATTAATAAGGTTAATCATCCATCCAATACAATAGAAAACTTGGCCTAACATTCTTATAATTAAATTGCACAAGAATAATTGGAAAAAAAATCACTCGAAAATTAGAAAAATGGAAAAAAATAGGAGAAATCTACGTTCTTGGCTCTTTTCTTGAAATTGGGCTATGAATCTTCAATTTCTTGTATGATTAGCCTTGATTTGATGTATGGACTTGTTCTTTACCTCCAAAATTTGCTGAATATGATAAAATTTAGATCGAATGGAGGACCCCTATGTTCTGGTTGAGTTTTGCATTGAATTGTTATCAAAACAAAATAAGGAAAATCAGAATTTTCAATTTTTACACTGAGACGTGCACCTAGTCATAGCCAGGGCGCATGCCTGGCTTGTTTTGGCACCTCATATGCCCCTTTTTTGGTTGAGGGGAGTGCCCTCGCTTGTAGGTTTGGCGAGCACGCCTTGATCTCTCTAACGGGGTAGCATTCGGTTTTTCGTCATAACTTTCTATCCTGATATCTTATTGGGGTGATTCAAAATGAGATAAAAAGCTAACTCAAAGGGTTGGAATTCTTGAGAGTAACATTTTTACAATTTGAATGTTTGCAATGTCAAAAATAGGTCTCAATGAGGGTAAAAACTTGGAGCATAACGTTTTTGTCTGGAAATTAATGTTTGATAATAATTTGACTATATCTCATCCCTTTGGCTTCTTTTCTCATCTAATTGACACCTAGCACTCTCGAATCTTCATCTTGAGGTTAGTCAAGACTTTTGTGTGTTTGCACTTTAGTTCTTGAACTTTGAATATCTTACAATTGAGCCCATTTTCACCATTTTTCTCCAATTCTTCATCAAATAATGGGTTTTACCTATTGGATACAATACACAACAAATTAGGTGATATTTCATAAAAAACTATAGAATGTCATTATTTAAAGTTCTGAATAAGTGTATAAAATACACTTATAAGAATGCATCATACAAATTGCTAACTCACATAAGAAACAAGAGAAAGAAAGAGAAAACTTAAATTCTGCTCACTCACTCCATTTATTATAGTGTATAGACGTCGAAGAACTTCTTCATAATGTCTTTTATTTTTCTTGCCACTTGAGCTAGAAAGAGTCGTACATAAATTGCTTCGTCTATTTCATTATTTTGCTCACATGATTATTTTTTATGCTAGCACCTCAAATGCTTCAGTAGATCGTTCTAAAAAAATTCACATAAGCAAAATAGGTATCACTTAAAATTTCCTCTCCACTTGGATAGATAGCTCCCACTCGAAATCAGATTACTCCCATTTGAATTAGAAGTTTAAACCAACTCTTATGTATTCAAAATCGATCATCTACACACATCATATCAATTTCAATAATATTTTCCAAAGATTTCTCCCTTACCCGAGAAAAATGTCAAAATATCACATCTTGTGACCTAATATCCATCCAAAATCTCACTTAAGTACCTTTTTAGACTCTCACATGTATCTCATAGATATACATCTCACTTTTAATAGACTTATGTTCCCAAATTCATTATTAAGAACATACATAGTCGATTATGAGTCTAAGAAACCTATATTTAGTTATCTATGTGTACAAAGCTTACATATTTTGAATGTTCTAATATTGAGAGAACTCCATTAAGTGACATGTTGCAGTTAACCAATATCCTTCCTAAAAGAAAATACATAAATTGGACTGCATTATTTCAAATCTCATCACATTCAGTAACAATAGACCATATAATTATTGATGATCAAGGAATACTCAATCCAATAAGAATTTCTCTTTCACTACCTAGATAATTAATATTTTGTGATAGAGATTTACGCTCTAAAATAGTTCTCAAAGTCTCCACTTCCACAATCTAATTTTCTGCTCCCTTTTAATAATGTCTAAATCAATACAATATCTTCAACTTGTAAAAATCAAAGGTACAACTAAAATGCGTGAATCCATCTATAAATGTAATGATCATATGAAATTCTATCTCTATCCTATGAAGAAATTCGAATGGATCTACTTTATGGAACTTTAGCTCTTACAGCTTTGATTGATTTTCTCAACTCAAAACCTTAGATCATTGCACAAATATCGAGAAACATAACTAAACATCACCACTTTGAATACGAACAATAGTACCACGTGTAAGTTCAAGCTGGAGACCATTCTTAGAAGAACAACAAATGAGATCAAGTTTAGTGGAGTCTTTCTTAATATCAAATAGGAGGTTGGTATCTCTACTTTGCAACAATATGTTACATGTACTAGTCATATAAACCTCCACTCCATGTTCATTATTTATATATATATATATATATATCTATTTTTTTATCAAGTCAAAGAATCAACAACAGACTAAAGACATTTCTCGATCTCATATAAAGTGTTTTCTAACTCTAGATTCAACTATCCACCCAAGATAAGATTCAATATGTATAGTGTTGACATGTAAACTACTAAGAAGAATATATTCAAGTGCAATTTCATTTAGCTTAATTACTTTTGAGCTAAGAAATCCAAACTGTATAGTTGAAGCACATGAACCTTTATAATATTGATCATCTATTGAAACCACTTTTATGCACTTACATCTGATATATTCTTTTTGGTCCCTTTGCCAGTCTCCTCATATATCCCACGTTTGTTTTAACTCATTTAATCTTAAAATTCGAAGTCTTATTCGAACTAGAACATTACTACACAAGCATGTCCTCAAGACTTTAACAATATCAAATCAAATATCTTTCAATTCACACAACGAGTAGTGTCAATAGAGAAAATTGATGCTTTAATTTGTAAGTCACACTGACTTTAAAATTTCCCATCTATTGAGAAGAGACTAGTTTGAACTTACTACTAACCAAAAGAATGTGTCCAACAAAATGTCAACACTACTTTAACCATCTTAACTAAGTCACATTCGAGAAAAAAAATATCATCTATAACACAACATAACAATTCAAATGCTAAACCACTATAATCTATCTTTTTCTGTACTTGACAAAATTCTTGATCTTTATTCTCTAGAGCAGTCTGACCCACACCAGGTCTTCTATTACATGATTTATGTTCTCTAAAACATCACGTTCTTATAGTACACTACAAATTTTATTATGCCAAATGTTATCGCATTTAGTTTCTTCATTAAGGTCAACAACTATAGATTTTGATGCCATGATCTATCATATTTTAGAGACATTATTATTCTTAATCAATGCCCATATATGACATATACAATTTTGTATTAATGCAAATTAACGTTTATGATAGTTCAATGTCAGGTACAAAGTCGAAAGTTCATTATGTTTCCAATCATCGTCTACAATCCTTTTTTTCACTATAATAAACTTAATTTCATAATGCAAAATTAATTTCATAAGCGAGAATTACATTAATTCTTCCAACTTTAGAGCCCCACTCAGTTGGTGAGTCAAATAGTATAAATCTTTCAATCATTGAACTATCGCTCGATTTGAAATCAATAGGTCTAAATAAGAATCTCACTAATTCTATTGACCTTAGCATATATAATAATTCACGAATTAATAGATATCAAGTAATTTAATAAGGCAATACTATAATGTGCAATAAAAATAAAAATATGCAGATTATCCAATATGACATATATCATGATATTGCAAATAATTCACTTATAATCGAAAGATAAAACTCATATCATTTAAGTTTTATTATACAGATTCACAACCTCACTTTAATATCTGTTACAACACAATCCTAACAAATTGAAAGTGACAACAACATTATGATATTCTGCTTATCATCACAAAATGTCCCAAAAATATTCATGCATTCCACTACGCTAATCCATTTATTAATTTTAATGAGCACGTAACATTTCAACAAGTTCCATAACTTCTACTTTTTTAGCCTTTCTTCTAAGATCGCTATAAGTGTGCACAGATCCAGTCATATCTAATGAAGCACAAAAATAGAAAACAAGTCACAACGAATCAAATAACCCAATTAAAGACTCATACAACTCATGAACACATATAAAATTAGGTATTTTGAATACTTTCGGAGTAATTTTCAATTAAAAAAATGAGAGCACTTCAAAAATAACTCCCATTAGCCAAATACCACTTAATAAATATTCTTAATTTTATATATAAAAAAAATCAGAATTTACTCAAGTAAAAAAAATATTTTTAATGCTTTTTACAAATTTATCTTAAGCATTAAAAACAATAATAATAATAATTTGTAACTGTCCAAAAATTAATTTAATCATATTGAAAATCAAGAATATCTCAAGGACCAATTTGCTATTTTTTAGAGTTGCAATCGGATTAGGCACAAGCCCTCATGCGCGGGACCAATCTATAATTTTTTAATTCAAAAAATAACTAGCCTCAAAGCAGACGAGGTACGCGCCACAATGTCCTCGAAAAAGAATTCATTGGTCATCCTGACTAATTTTAATGTTTTGAATTCATTTATATGGCCAGATTTTATAAAATCAATGTTTAACACCGCGTTTGGGACATCAACAGATTCGTCCGAGAGTGGAAATGGTAAACAATATCCATAATTTTCAGATTTTCAACCAAGTTCCAAGAATTCAAACTTCTTCATTTCAAAGCCAAAATTAATAATTTTTATGCCATTGGAAAGGTTTCAAGAAGATCTATCTAACCACACCAAATAGGAAGCACGAAACACAATGTAGAAAAAGTTATCGTTTAATGAATTTTAAACCCATTCTCATGCAAAATTTCATATTTTCATCCAAACTTTTAAACCTCATAACCTCTTCATTTTAATCCAAAATTTAAGTTCTTTATATGGTTGGAAAGCTCATTGAAATACCTCTCTAACTATATTAATAATGCTACATGAAATTCAACGAATAAAATGCTATAAATTTTTAAAGGCTCTGTAAAACTGAATAGGGTTTTAATTTTCTTCTAAATGCAATAACGAAAATTGATGAAGTTTTACAGGTGAATTCTAAATCATATTATGTACATAATTCCAAAATTTCATTGATTTTAGACATGTATATCAAAAGATGCCATTAAAGATCATATTGGGCTTCAAAACTTTACATACAAAATTCACAATTCAATTGAATCGTGTAATGGTATACTTTAGCATGTATTACAGTAAGGAATTCAACATATGGCTCTAATACCAATGTAGGAATTCGCAACACTCTTTAATATAAATTACAAATTAATAATCCTTACTTAAAAAGAATAAATTCCAAGATCTTTTGAATAGTTGAATCACCTTACTTTCCAAAACTCCAAATCTACAATTTACTTGCACTCCATTGGTCCCAAGACCGATCACAATGGAAGGGGATTATTAATCACAACTAAAATGCATAATTTTGTTAGTTTTCGCGCCATATATGTGGTTTTAGTCACCTTTCTATTTTTGAGCGATTTTTCGTACGAATTTCACTTTATTCTTGTCGTCTTTTTTCTCTCGTCATTAAACTCTAAGTGACGAGAGTTATTTCAAGATTATGGAAGTGGATGGGAGTTGAAGGAAGTTTTGGGTTTGAACTCTAATCAAATCACTATCTCCAAATCACTTTAATGACTTATGGGTCGAGTCACCTCACATGAACTATCTACGACCGTATTTTCCAACATTAATATAATAGAAACCACATGGTAATTCTTTATTAGAATTCGTTCTCACATTTTATGTCCATTGTGACTATGGAGTCAAAAACTTCTTCTTGAAACAACAAACACAAAGTAAGTTCCAAATCAATTCAAGAACAATAATTGAATCAATGTAAAATGACAAGAATGGAATTCTCTATCAAAGTCACGATTGCAGCAATAGGTAGAATTACAAGGATCAGATTCAACGAGCTAAGATCACAAGGCAATGCCACACTCGATTGAACCAAGAAACCTCTCTCAAACCTTAGAGGAATTGCCCGAAAGGAACACATTGAGAAGTCGGAAAAGAGCAGCCGCGAAATAGGTAGAGGCCAGTGAGAGAATCATGTCACAAGAAGGAGTCGGAGCTTGCTGTGGTCCGACGTCTGTTGTCAATAGAAAGGAAGAGAGGCAGGCCATGAAGAAGAAGGCAGTGGTCAAAGGAAAAGACCAATGCAATTATTCTCTCTTAAAGTAAGGACTATGTCTATGTTTGTAATTATTCTCTCAAAGGTCAAAACCCATCACTACAAGAATTTTATTTTTCCCTACAAAATTTATTTGTAGGGAAAAGTTTTTATTTGTGGAAACAAATTTTACTGACGAAAAAATTTTGTAGACATATTTACGGGGCAAACATTGAGGGGATATGTTAAAATTTGTGGGATAAAGTTTTTCCCTAGGAACCATTTGGGGACAACTACAATATTTCATGTAAGTTTTGTCCCAACAATATAATTTGAGTGCTAAAGTTAATTTACTCACGAAACAGTTTCACTTTGCCTTACAAATTATGTTGTGAATTAAATCGTGTTTTCCCCTAAACATTAATTTTTGTGTGGAAAGAATATTTATGGGCCAAGAGATACATATTTTTCCCTATAATAAAAAAAATTGTGGCAATATAGTACATATTATTTTGTGGCTAAATCCATTTGATCGAGTATTACTCACATCTTTACATACTATAAAAAGAATCTTGTATTGTGATCCAATAGAGAAATATTATACTTCATTGTTGCCATCACAAAAGATCAAGCTGAGCTATTAACTTGATCAAAACCTCGATCTTCTCAAGAATTTCAAAACCAAAAGTTCTGATACCAGTTTGTTGTGAAATGAAGATACCAGATTAATCCAATGTTATTTTGTTGAAAAAAATAAGAGATTATAGATACAATATGAAGTAATTGATCACAAGAACACATTAATTTGTAAAGAATGGATATTTTATTATAATATGGAGAATTAATACAAATATTTGTGTTTACAATGTTTTTAACTTCTACTAAATCATAATGAAGAGTCAACTATATATTGTGAACAAATAGAGGACGTCGAAACCTTAATAATAGAGTTTTATTTGAAGTAGAATACAAGAAACGAAGTCCAAAATGGAATAGGAGAAAAAAATAGCATTATGGGCATGGCGGTGCCTTGCTCCAAGGGCCACAACGTAATTGACGGTACCCCAACACTGGCTCGTTGTTTCAATATACAATTTTCGATGCCTAGGTGCCCCATCTCCATCCCAAGTACCTTCTACAAGATTGTTTCTCCATTCCAAAGTCTTCTTCAAGTCCAACATAAACTTCAACTCCCAATTGGGCTTCCAAGTATAACTTCAACTAGATTTCACCATGTAAACTTGAACAAGATTCCACAATAGCATTCCAAAGAGAATTCTTCTTAATGTGCACTTTAATTAGAACTCTCAATTATCTTCAACAAAGAGTTCGGGTCACGCCCAAATTCATCTCCACCTTGATACGAATTCTATTACAATGAACAAAATTTCAAAGAAAAGTTCTCCACCTCAAACTAAATTCCACTGCAATGAATAAACTTGAACTCTTCAATGAACTTACTCTATATAAAATTTCTAATCGAGAATATTCCCCACCTCTGCTATCTCGACTAGGGGCAAAAATTATCTAATGACCACCAAATAAGGCTGAAATAAATCCTTTAATAGAATCACAACTGAATGCATCAGAAGAATGATGATCTTGGCTAGAATGAATACCCTTAATCGCATTCAAACCATCAACTAAATTAGCTGAATTGTACCTATGTGGAACCTTATAACTAGAAATGGGTCTTTTGTTAGCAACTAAATACAATGACATCTCTGATGATGATGGCAAGGCGGATTTACTTATAACTTCTAAATTCAACTTAGACGTATTCCTTAAAGATTTCGCCAAATTAGACTCCAACGATACAGAATCTAACTCTAAATCCACTTGAGTTCTTGAAATATGCTGATTGCTCAAAGATTCTATATAACACTACAAGATATATAAATGAACTTTTCTATATCCCGTTAACAAAACACGGGCTCATTTACTAACCTTTAGGACTCCACATTCAATAGTATACATGTACTCTTTTGAATCAAGAATACATATGGAGATAAAATTTCTTTTTAGATTTGGGACGTATCTCACTGCATCAAGCGTTCTAACCATCCCATCAAACACCTTTATTCTAACCCACCCAATATGAGCTATCCTACAAGGTATATTATTGGTGGTCGTCACAACATCTTTTATAACTTCTTCATATGTTGAAAACAAATCCTAATCAGGAGTCATATGAAAAGTGTAAGTTGCATAAAAAATTCAAGCCTCGTGAGGTTTAGAGTTGTAGTCAGACATAAGTAAAAACTCTCCATCACTCTTAGGACTTTTTGCAATACTTGCTTCCCCTGAAATTTCTAATTGTTGATTTGTAGTCAATTCCAATTTATTCTACAACTTATAACAATCGTTTATCAAGTTCTCCCTTTCTTGCAATAATTACAAAATTTAAAGTTAGATTTTGGCTTGCCACTTGAACGACCACCTTTAACAATGAGAACATCTTAATGACCCTCGATGTAAGAAGAACTTCATCTTTTTCTTTGAATATAGAGTATCATAGACTTCTTTGATGGTGAGAACATCATGACTATATAAAATCATGTCTCTAAAGTACACGTATGACTCAGGCAATGAACACAATAAAATCAATCCCAAATTTTTTTCATCGTATTTGACCTCCAAGGTTTCCAAATCAGCGACGATTGTCTTAAAAGTAGTTAGGTGATCCTCAAGAGATGTACCTTCTGTCATACTCATACGATAAGATTATAGAAGCTGCTTTAGATGCAATTTGCTAATAAGACTTTTCGTCATGCACAATTGCTCCAATTTCAACCATAATGCAGTGGCTGACTTCTCCTTCGAAACGTTCTGAAAAATATTGAAAGATGAAGTTGTATTAGAGATAAGTCCATTCTCCTCCAAAGTCCAAGTTGTAGACATCTTGTTAAATCTCTAGACTTGACATTAAGAATATTGAAAGCCGAAGTTAGAGATGGGTTAAGAACAGACTATGAAATTAGAAATGATGGTTTGTTGGTCATGGAAAACATGTTGTGTATTCCAGATATTCTAGAATTTATGATGTTTTCCATGTTTCTATGCTTCGTAAGTATATTGCTGATTCATCTCATGTTCTAGAGTCTCAACCAATTCAATTGAATGAGAATTTCAATTGAATGAGAATTGACTTGTGAAGTTGAGCCAGTGAGAATTTTAGACAGAATGGAAATGTTCAATGAGGTAAAGGAAATTCATTTGTAAAAGTCCTATGGGAAAATCATGCAATAGAAAAGGCTTCGTAGGAGAACAAAAGTTAGATGCGTGACCAATATCCTGATTTATTCTTAGCCTAGACAAGTATCAGATTAATTTCAAGGATGGAATTCTTTTAAGGGGGGAGGATTTTTACAACCCATTTTATACTAAACAAAATTCAAGATTTTATTTCAAAGTCAATGTTCGACTAGTCAAAGTCTTGGTCAAATAAGGACTTAAATGGCATAAATTATTTTACTGGGTTATTTTACAAATTGACAATATTTGAAGGTTTAAATGGATAAAAATTAATTTTGGGGGTTATTTATATATTATTAAAAGTAAACTGGTTAGATTTTTATCTAATGAAAGATGAAGGACTTCATTAGCAATTTGTGTTATAGTGCTTAAATAATTAGCCTTAATTAACCCATTTTTACTCATTTTCCACACACACACACACACACACACACACACACAAGAGCAAAGAACGGTGAAGTAGAAATCGAAAAGAGAAGAAAGGAGAGAGAAAAGGAAAGAGAAAGAAGGAAGGAAGGAAGGAAAAAAAAGGAAAAAAGGGAGAAGGAAGAGGAAAAGAAGAAAAAAAGGTAGGTTTGGCTATTCAAATTTCCTAATTTCTTCAAGAGATATAGTATTTTATACTTCAGTATTAGGGTTCTCATTTTTTGGTGTCATTTTTAGATCAAGAGAATGATATACCATTGTTAGTTCAAGTTTCTCGATTGATCACCTTCCATTTACATTAAGGTAAGAAAACCCATTTTTGGCAAACCCTAGAATTTTTATTTGGGTTCTTGAATGAAGGATAGGAAATGATTGTGATGATGAAATACTTACTTGGAAGTATGAATTTATGGAGCAAGATGAAAATTTAATTGGATGAATTATAGTTACTAGTAGTCACTAGATTGAAGTGGATAGTTACATTTATGCTTGGAATGAAGGTTACGTTGATGAATTTGTTATTGGAAAAGGGACTACAAAGTGTAATTAGTTCCAATTATTTAAAGGAATAATATGGGAGATTTATTCAAGTATGGATGAATTAAGTTTTAGGAACTTGCATTGTAATATTAATGCTACTTAATATGGTGGTTCAATTGGTTATTCATATTATATTTCAGGTGGTGACGAGGAGATTGGAAATGTTTATCAGTCAGTCTAGTTTATAGCTTGTACTTAGTGAGTGGAGAACTTACTTTTCCAAAAAATAAGATTTTTAACTTATCAACTTATAATCATGTTTACTTAGTATGAATGTTTAAATGATTTCCAATTTTTAGAGAAGTATATTAATTACATGAAATGTCTTATCTTCAAGAAATTAGTAAATGAGCATGATTATTATGAAACCATCAGAAAATACCCAATGTAGTTATCTTACTCTAGTGCACTGAGGGGCTACGACTGTTTACTAAAGCTGTGTATTTGACTCTTATATACTGAGGGGCTACAACCGTGTGTAAAGGTAACTCTTATCCATTGAGAGGCTACGACCATAAGGGTACCTATTATGCACTGAGGGGCTATAGCCGTGTATAAGGATAATTATGTTATTTTCACTTTGTGTACTGAGGGGCTACGGCCGTGTATAGAAGTGTTGATCAGATAGTTTATATGCATATGATTTTATAGCTTCTAGATTTTCACCAAATAACTATATGAGGTATATTTTGATGTGATTATCCAGTATGTAATGGATCATTAGCTTTCAACTTACATTTTCCAGCTTATGGTTCAGCTTATTGATTTCAGATTATGGTTTTAGCTTACTGATTCAATCAATGTACTTACTCATCTTGTTGTATCAATTATTATCATTTTTAGATATCAGCTTGAGTCTAATTTGTGATTTAGCACCAGCATTATGATTTTATACGAATATCAGATAATAGTTCATATCAGATTATAGAATTCAGCCTATTCAGTACAGAAATATGATTTTAACTTACAGAAATGACAGCTCTACATAGATTGTTGTTTGTACAATATTATCTATACTCAACAGATTTTACGGTTGGTTATTCAGAGTAAAGAGTAAGAATTTTATGGTTTTAGCATGTTTCAGTTCTAAAAGAAATGATTAGAATTTAGATCTTAAAGCTGTAAGAAAATAAATTAGATTTTTCAGTAAATATGTATAAATGGGAAAAGTATATGTATTTACGAACTATCCACGTACTAAGTTACAAGCTCATGTATTTTATCAAATAGTAGCTGAGTTGAGTAGCATTGGAGACTGTCTATCCATCAAGATGAGCCAGGCATTATCATTAGCTGTATGACATATGTTGTTAGTCTATTTAGCTCATATTTCTTTTGGGATAAACATTTGTTTTATAAGAGAAGTTAATTTGTGTATCTATAGCATGGTCTCACTGCATATTGGATATTTTAAGTATATTTGGGGACTTTGATAGTAAATAATAGTAAGAGTTGATTTATCAGTATTGTATTTGGAATAGTTGGAGTTTTAAGGGATTGGTGTACCACGTTTTAAGTTATATGTACGTATTTGAGGTAATTGATTATGTTTGAGGCTGTTTTAGTCAATATTATAAGGGTAACTATGTCAAAATTTTTATAGAGATAGGTCATAGTTAAAGCATGTCATGTTACCTTGGTGTGGGGGGGGGGGTCCGACATTCAACTGCTATCTACAATCGGCACACGACACGTGTCGGGTCCTTTAGGGTGATTCGGGACGGGTCATGACAATTGGTATCAGAGTATGGTTTATAAAGTTCGGAAATTTTTACAGTTTATGAATTGGTATATCATACATATTCAGTGTGCATGGTTATATCTACTAGGATGTATGAAATCTAAATGATAGAAGAATGTAAGTATGGTAGTTGTCTTTCCAAGACAAACCTTGCCAACTATTGATGTAACTTGTAGTTCCTGAGGTCCTTCAGTGAAAAAGTTTGCTTACTTTTTCGACCTCATCTTTGAAGCCAACAGTGGATCCAAAATTAGAATTCAGCTAGGGCGATCGTTGATGACCAATAGCAAAGTAAACTACGTCTATTCAAATTGAAGTCCCTATTTCTGCCCTTCAAATTTGTTCACAGCAACCACCGACGATGGTGATTGTAATTTTTGGCGGATCCAGCACGAGAGGCCATGCCCCCTCGCCGGGTGCTGGATCCGCCACTGGATCAATGTTGGGGTTTGCACACTTAGCCACTTTTCTCAATACAAGTCGTAAGTGAAATTCTACTCTTTTTCTAGTTTTTTTTTTTTTCAGGAAATGCAGTTTTTAAATCACCGCAAGCCTTTTTAGTCCACATGTCATTCATGCCAAATAAATATTTTCCTTTCTCCAAAAATTTAAGAAGTTTATCGTCTAATTCAACTTCATTTATGTCAGCTTTGCTAGGCTTAGTAAATTACCTTAGAATATCATGTAGCACTTCCTTTCTACTATATTTTTGAGAAACAAATACCCATACATGATTGTAGAATTCAAACTCAATATCAGGATCGGTATATATCATTTTAACTAGTGTTGTATTTCCAAGATGTATCATGTCAACTATTGATATAACTTGTTGTCCTCATGTCCTTTAGTGAGAAGTTAGGTTACTTTTTCGACCTCATCTTCAAAGCCATTGGTGGATCCAGAATTAGAAGTCAGCTAGGGCCAATAGCAAAGTCAACTACGTCCATTCAAATTGAAGTCCTTGTGTCTGCTCTTCAAACTTTCTTCACAGTAAACACCGATGGCAGCGATAGTAAATTTTGGCGGATTCGACATGCGCGGTCGTGCCCTCTTGTCGAGTTCTGGATCATTCACTGGATTATTGGGATTGGCATACTTAGCCACTTTTCTCAAAATGAGTAGTAAGTAAAATTCTACTCTTCTTCTTGTATTTAGGAAATACAGTTTTTAAATCACCCCAGGCCTTGTTAATCACATGTCATCCATGACAATTAAATATTTCCTTTCTCCAAAAATTTACGAAGTTCAACGGCTAATTTGAATTCATTCGAGTCAGCTTTGCTGGGCTTAGTAAATTGTCTTAGAATATCGTTAAGCACTTCCTTTCTACTATATTTTTGAGAAACAAATTCCCATGCACGATTGTAAAATTCAAACTCAACATCTGGACCAGTATATATCATTTTAACTATTTTTGTCTTTCCAAGACCTTCCATGCCAACTATTGATATAACTTGTAGTTCCTCAGGTCCTTTAGTGAGAAGTTTGGTTACTTTTTTGGTCTCATCTTCAAAGCTAAAGCTGGACCCAAAATTAGAAGTCAACGAGGGCGGTCGTCGATGACCAATAGCAAAGTCAACTACGTCCATTCAAATTGAAGTCTCTGCGTCTGCCCTTCAAATTTTCTTCACGGCAAACACTGATGGTAGCGATAGTAAATTTTGGAACATTCGGTATGGGTGGCTGACATCGGGTTCTAGATCTTTCACTGGATTACTGGGATTGGCATACTTAGCCATTTTTCTCAAAATGAGTAGTAAGTAAAATTCTACTCGTCTTGTATTCAGGAAACACAGTTTTTAAATCATCTCAAGCCTTGTCAATCCACATGTCATCCAATACAATTAAATATTTTCCTTTCTCTGAAAATTTACGAAGTTCATCAGCTAATTCGAATTCATTCAAATCAGCTTTGCTAGGCTTAGTAAATTGTCTTAGAATATTGCGTAGCACTTCATTTCTACTATATTTTTGAGAAACAAATACCCATACATGATTGCAGAATTCAAACTCAACATAGGGATGGGTATATATCATTTTAACTAGAGTTGTCTTTCCAAGACCTGCCATGTCAATATTGATCTAACTCATTGTTCCTTAGGTCCTTGAGTGAGAAGCTAGGTTACTTTTTTGACCTCATCTTCAAAGCCATCGGAGGATCCAACATTAGAAGTCAGCTAGGGCGACTGTCGATGACCAACAGCAAAGTCAACTACGTCCATTCAAGTTGAAGTCCTTATGTCCGTCCTTCATATTTTCTTCACAACAACCACTGGCGGCATCGATTGTAAATTTTGGTGGATCAAGGATGCACAATTGTGCCCCCATGCTGGGTGCTGGATTCGCCATTAGATCAATGTTGAGGTTGACATACTTAGCCACTTTCTCAATACGAGTAGTAAGTAAAATTCAACTATTCTTCTTCTTTATCAGGAAATACGGTTTTAAAATCATCTTAAGCCTTGTTAGTAAACATGTTATCCATGACAATTAAATATTTTCCTTTCTCCAAAAATTTACGAAGTTCATCTACTAATTCGACTTCATTCATGTAAGCTTTGCTACGCTCAGTAAATTGTCTAAGAATATCGTGAAGCACTTCCTTTCTACTATATTTTTGAGAAACAAATACCCATGCGCGATTGTAAAATTCAAACTCAACATTAGGACCGGTATATATCATTTTAACCAGTGTTGTCTTTCCAAGACCTTCTATACCAACTATTGACATAACTTGTAGTTCCTTAGGTCCTTTAATGAGAAGTTTGGTTACTTTTTTGGCCTCATCTTCAAAGCCAATGCTGGACCCAAAATTAGAAGACATCTAGGGTGGCCATTGATAACCAATAGCAAAATCAACTACGTCCATTCAAATTGAAGTCATGGTGTTTTTCCTTCAAATTTTCTTTACAGCATCCACTGACGGTAGCGATTGTAAATTTAAGCGAATCAGCACACGCGGCTGCGACCTCTTGCCAGGTTCTGGATCCACCACTTGATCAATGCTAGGGTTGGCATACATAGTCACTTTCTCAATACGAGTAGTAAGTAAAATTCTACTCTTCCTCTTGTTTTCAGGAAATGCAATTTTTAAATCATCTCAAGCCTTGTTAGTCCAGACATCATCCATGATAATTAAATATTTTCCTTGCTCCAAAAATTTACAGAGTTCATCGGCTTATTCGACTTCATTCTTGTCAGCTTTGCAAGGCTTAGTAAATTGTCTTAAAATATCGTGAAGACCTTCATTTCTACTATATTTTTGAGAAACAAATACCCAAGCATGATTGTAGAATTCAAACTCAACATCATGATCGGTATATATCATTTTAACCAGTGTTGTCTTTCCAAGACATTCCATGTTGACTATTGATATAACTTGTAGTTCCTTAGGTCTTTTAGTGAGAAGTTTGGTTACTTTTTCGTCTTAATNGAAACACATCCTTGCTACTATATTTTTGAGAAACAAATATCCATGCGCAATTCTAAAATTTAAACTCAACATCGGGATCGGTATATACCATTTTAACCAGTGTTGTCTTTCCAAGACATTCCATGTTGACTATTGATATAACTTGTAGTTCCTTAGGTCTTTTAGTGAGAAGTTTGGTTACTTTTTCGTCTTAATCTTCAAAGCCAGCGGCATATCCATATTTAGAAGTCAGCTAGGACGACCGTCGATGACCAATACCAAAGTCAACTATGTCCATTCAAATTGAAGTCCCCATTTCTGCACTTCAAATTTGTTCACAGCTACCACCGACGAAGGTGATTGTAAATTTTACTGAATCCAGGACGTGTGGCTGCACCCCACACCGTGTGCTGGATAAATGTTGGGGTTGGCACACTTAGCCACTTTTCTCAATAAAAGTAGTAAGTGAAATTCTAGTCTTTTTCTCGTTTTTAGGAAACGTAGTTTTTAAATCACCCCAAGCTTTTTTAGTCCACACGTCATCCATGCCAATTAAATATTTTCCTTTCTCCAAAAATTTACGAAGTTCATTAGCTAATTCGACTTCATTCATGTCCGTTTTGCTCGGCTCGGTAAATTGTCTTAGAATATAATATAACACTTCCTTTCTACTATATTTTTGAGAAAACAATACCCAAGTGCGATTGTAGAATTCAAACTCAACATCGGGATCGGATATATAAATTTTTCTACCAGTGTTATCTTTCCAAGACCTGCCGTGTCAACTATTGATATAACTTTTCATTCCTTAGGTCCTTTAGAGAAGTTGGTTACTTTTTCGGCCTCATCTTCAATGCCAGCGGCGAATCCAGAATTAGAAGTGAGCTAGGACGGCCGTCAATGACCAATAGCAAAGTCAATCACGTCCATTCAAATTGGAGTCCCTATGTCTGCCTTTCAAATTTTCTTCACAGCAACCACCGATGGCAGTAATTGTGAATCTTGACGGATCCAGCACGTGCGGCTGCGACCCCTTTATGGGTGCTGGTACTGCCACTGGATCAATTTAAGGGTTTACATACTTAGCCACTTTGTCAACACGAGTAGTAAGTAAAATTCTAAACTTTTTCTTGTGTTCAGGAAACACAGTTTTTAAATCATCCCAAGCCATGTTAGTCCACATGTCATCTATGTCTATTAAATATTTTCCTTTCTCCAAAAATTTACGAAGTTCATCGGCTAATTCGACTTCATTCATGTCAGCTTTCCTAGGCTCGATAAATTGCCTTAGAATATAGTGTAACACATCCTTTCTACTATATTTTTGAGAAACAAATACCTATGCACGATTGGGGAATTAAAACTCAACATCGGTATCCATATATATCATTTTAACTAGTGTTGTCTTTTCAAGACCTTCCATGTCAACAATTGATATAACTCGTCATTCCTTAGGTCTTTTAGTGATAAGTTTGGTAACTTTTTTGGCCTCGTCTTCAAAGCCAGCGGCAGATCTAGAATTAGAAGTCAGCTAGGGCGGCCGTCGACGACAAATAGAAAAGTCAACTAGGTTCAATCAAATTGAAGTCTCTATGTCTGCCATTAAAAGTTTCTTCACCGTAACCACCGGTAACATCGATTTTTAAATTTTGGTGGATCCAACCCGCACGGCTGCACCCCCTCGTCATGTGCTGGATCTTCAACTAGATCAATGTTGTTATTAGCATACTTGGCCACTTTTCACTAAATGAGTAATAGGGAAAATTCTACTTTTCTTCTTGTATTCAGGAAATGTAATTTTCAAGTCATCCTAAGCCTTGTGAGTCCACACCTCATCCATGACAATTAAGTATTTTCCTTCCTCCAAAAATTTATGAAGTTCATCGGCTAATTCGAATTCATTAATGTCAGCTTTGCTCGGCTCAATAAATTGTCTCAGAATAAAATGTAGTACTTCCTTTCTACTATATTTTTGAGAAAAAAATACCTATGCACGATTATAGAATTCAAACTCAACATCGGGATCGGTATATATCATTTTAACCAGTGTTGTCTTTCTAAGACCTTCTATGCCAACTATTGATATAACTTATCATTCCTCAGGTCTTTTAGTGAAAAGTGTGGTCACTGTTTCGGCCTCGTCTTCAATGTCAGCGATAGATCCAGAATTAGAAGACAGCTAGGGCGGCCGTCGACGACCAATAGCAAAGTCAACTACGTCCAATCAAATTGAAGTCCCTATGTCTGCCCTTCAAATTTTCTTCACTACAACCACCGGCTGACGATTTTAGATTTTGTAGGATCTAACACCTGCGGCTGTACCATCTTGTCGGGTATGGGATCCACCACTGGATCAATGTTGGGGTTGGCACACTTTGCCATTTTTCTCAATATGAGTAGTAAGTGAAATTCTACTCTTTTTCTTATTTTCAAGAAACACTATTTTTAAATCATCCCAAGCCTTTTTAGTTCACATGTTATCCATGCTAATTAAATATTTTCCTTTCTCCAAAAATTTACGAAGTTCATCAGCTAATTCGACTTCATTAATGTCAGCTTTGCTGGGTTTAGTAAATTCTCTTAGAATATAGTGTAGCACATCCTTTCTACTATATTTTTGAGAAACAAATACGAATGGACGATTGTGGAATTAAAACTCAACATCGGGATCCATATATATCATTTTAACTAGTGTTGTCTTTTCAAGACCTTCCATGCCAACTATTGATATAACTCGTCGTTCCTTAGGTCCTTTAGTGAGAAGTTTGGTAACTTTTTTGGCCTTGTCTTCAAAGCCAACGACAGATCTAGAATTAGAAGTTAGCTAGGGCGACCGTCGACGACCAATAGCAAAGTCAACTAAGTCCAATCAAATTGAAGTCTCTATGTCTGCCATTCAAAGTTTCTTCACCGTAACCACCGACATCATCTATTTTTAAATTTTGGTGGATCCAGCCCGCACGGCTGCACCCCCTTGTCGGGTGCTGGATCTTCGACTAGATCAATGTTGTTATTAACATACTTAGCCACTTTTCTCAAAATGAGTAATAGGGAAAATTCTACTCTTCTTCTTGTATTCAGGAAATGTAGTTTTCAAGTCATCCCAAGCCTTGTGAATCCACACCTCATCCATGACAATTAAATATTTTCCTTTTTCCAAAAATTTACGAAGTTCATCAGCTAATTCGAATTCATTCATGTCAGCTTTGCTCACTCAGTAAATTGCTTTAGAATATAATGTAGTACTTCATTCCTACTATATTTTTGAGAAAAAAATACATATGCACGATTATAGAATTCAAATTCAACATCGGGATCGGTATATATCATTTTAACCAGTGTTGTCTTTCTAAGACCTTCCATGCCAACTATTGATATAACTTATCATTCCTCAGGTCTTTTAGTGAGAAGTATGGTTACTTCTTCAGCCTCGTCTTCAAAGTCAGCGGCAGATCCAGAATTAGAAGACAGCTAGGGCGGCCGTCGACGACCAATAGCAAAGTCAACTACATCCAATCAAATTGAAGTCCCTATGTCTGCCCTTCAAATTTTCTTCACTGCAACCACCGACGGCGACTACTTTAGATTTTGTCCAATCTAGCACGCGTAGTTGCGCACCCTTCTCGGGTGCGAGATCCACCACTGGATCAATATTAAGGTTGGCACACTTAGCCATTTTTCTCAATATGAGTAGTAAGTGAAATTCTACTCTTTTTATTATCTTCAGGAAACACTGTTTTTAAATCATCCCAAGCCTTTTTAGTTTTGACGTTATCCATGCCAATTAAATATTTTCCTTTTTCCAAAACTTTATGAAGTTCATTGGCTAATTCGACTTCATTCATGTCAGCTTTGCTAGGCTTAGTAAATTGTCTAAGAATATAGTGTAGCACTTCCTTTCTACTAAAATTTTGAGAAACAAATACCTATGCATGATTGTAGAATTTAAACTCAACATCGAGATCGATATATATAATTTTAACCAGTGTTGTCTTTCCAAGACCTTCCATGCCAACTATTGATATAACTTGTCGTTCCTTAGGTCCTTTAGTGAGAAGTTTGGTAACTTTTTTGGCCTCGTCTCAAAGCCAACGGCAGATCTAGAATTAGAAGTCAGCTAGGGAGGCCATCGACGACCAATATTAAAGTCAACTATGTCCAATCAAATTGAAGTCTCTATGTCTGCCCTTCAAATTCTCTTCACCGTAACCACCAGCGGCATCGATTTTTAGATTTTGACGGATCTAGCCCACATGGCTGGACCCCCTCGTCGGGTACTGGATCTTCCACTGGATCAATGTTGTTATTAGCATACTGGCCACTTTTCTCAAAACGAGTAATAGGTAAAATTCTACTCTTCTTCTCGTATTCAAGAAATGTAGTTTTCAAGTCATCCCATGCCTTGTGAATCCACACCTCATCCATGACAATTAAATATTTTCCTTTCTCCAAAAATTTACGAAGTTCATCGGCTAATTCGAATTCATTCATGTCAGCTTTGCTCGTCTCAATAAATTATCTTAGAATATAATTTAGTACTTCATTTCTACTATATTTTTGTGAAAAAAAATACCTATGCACAATTATAGAATTCAAACTCATCATCGGGATCGGTACATATTATTTTAACTAGTGTTGTCTTTCTAGTATCTTCCATGCCAACTATTGATATAACTTATCATTCCTCAGGTCTTTTAGCGAGAAGTTTGGTAACTTTTTCTGCCTCGTCTTCAAAGTCAGCGGTAGATCCAGAATTAGAAGTAAGCTAGGACGGCCGTCGACGACCAATAGCAAAGTCAACTACGTCCAATCAATTTTAAGTCCCTATGTCTGTCCTTCAAATTTTCTTCACCGCAACCACCGACGGAAATGATTTTAGATTTTGTCAGATCCAGCACGCGCGGCTACATCTCCTATCGGGTGCGGGATCCACCCTGGATCAATGTTGGGGTTGGCACAGTTAGCCATTTTTCTCACTATGAGTAGTAAGTGAAATTCTACTCTTTTTCTTATTTTCAGGGAACACTGTTTTTAAATCATCCCAAGCCTTTTTAGTTATCACGTTATCCATGCCAATCCAATATTTTCCTTTCTCCAAAAATTTACGAAGTTCATCGACTAATTCGACTTCATTCATGTCAGCTTTGCTAGGCTTAGTAAATTATCTTAGAATATAGTGTAGCACTTCCTTTCTACTAATGCTTTGGGATACAAATACCTGTGCACGATTGTAGAATTTAAACTCAACATCGGGATCGATATATATCATTTTAACCAGTGTTGTCTTTCTAAGACCTTCCATGCCAACTATTGATATAACTTGTCGTTCCTCAAGTCCTTTAATGAGAAGTTTGGTTACTTTTTCAACCTTATCTTCAAAGCTAGTGGCAGATCCAGAATTAGAAGTCAGCTAGGACGGCCGTCGACGATCGATAGTTAAGTCAACTACGTCCAAACAAATTGAAGTCCCTATGTCTGCCCCTCAAATTTTCTTCACCGACGGCAACGGTTTTAAATTTTGGTTGATCCAGCTTTCACCGGCTACACCCTCTCGTCGGGTACTGGATCTTCCACTGGATCAATGTTGGTATTGGCATACTCAGCTACTTTTCTCAAAACGAGTAGTACGTAAAATTATACTCTTCTTCTTATATTCTGGAAATGTAGTTTTTAAATTATCCCAAGCCTTGTCAATCCACACGTCGTCCATGACAATTTGAATATTCCCCTTTCTCCAAGAATTTACAAAGTTCATCGGCTAATTCGACTTCATTCATTTCGGCTTTCCTAGGCTCAGTAAATTGTCTTAAAATATCATGTAGCGTTTCATTTCTACTATATTTTTGAGAAACAAAACCCATTCGTGATTGTAGAATTCAAACTCAACATCAGGATCGGTATATATCATTTTAACCAGCATTGTCTTTCCAAGACCTGCCATGTCAAGTATTGATATAACTTTTCGTTCCTCCGGTCCTTTAGTGAGAAGTTGGTTACTTTCTCGGCCTCATCTTCAATGCCAGCGGCAGATCCAGAATTAGAAGTGAGCAAGGGTAGCCGTCAATGACCAATAACAAAGTCAATCACGTCTATTCAAATTGAAGTTCCTGTGTCTACCCTTCAAATTTCCTTTACAGCAACCATCGACAACAGTGAATGTAAATCTTGGCGGATCCAGCACGCGTGGCTGCACTCCCTTTATGGGTGCTAGATCCGCCACTGGATCAATGTTGGGGTTGGCATGCTTAGCCACTTTGTCAGTAAGAGTAGTAAGGAAAATTGTACTCTTTTTCTTTACTTCAGGAAACGTACTTTTTAAATCATCTCAAGTTTTGTTAGTTCACATGTCATCCATGGTAATTAAATATTCTCTTTTCTCCCAAAATTTACGAAGTTCATCGGATAATTCGACTTCATTCATGTCGGCTTTGCTAGGCTTAGTAAATTGTCGTAGAATATCGTGTAGTACTTCATTTCTACTATATTTTTGAGAAACAAAAACCCATGCATGATTGTAGGATTCAAACTCAACATCGGGATCGGTATATATCATTTTAACTGGTGTTGTCTTTCTAAGACCTGCCATGCAACTATTGATATAACTTGTAATTACTCAGGTCCTTTAGTGAGAAGTTTGCTTAATTCTTTGGCCTCATCTTCAAAGCAGTGGCAGATCCAGAATTGGAAGTCAGCTAAGGCGACTGTCAGCAACCAATAGCAAAGTCAACTACGTCCATTCAAATTGAAGTCCTTGTGTCTTGCTTTTAAAATTCTTCACAACAACCACCAATGACAGCGATTGTAAATTTTGGCGGACTGAGCACGCACGATCAAGCCTCTTATCGGATGCTGGATCCCCCACTGGATCAATGTTGGGGTTAGCAAAATTAACCACTTTCTCAACATGATTCGTAAGTAAAATTCCACTCTTCTTATTTTTAGGAAATGCAGTTTTTAAATCATCCCAAGTCTTGTTAGTCCACATATTATCCATGGCAATTAAATATTTCTCTTTCTCCAAAAAATTACAAAGTTCTTTGGCTAATTGGACTTCATTCATGATAGCTTTTCTAGGCTAAGTAAATCATCTTATAATATCGTGAATCAGTTCCTTTCTACTATATTTTTGAGAAAGGAATACCCATGCGAGATTGTAGAATTCAAACTCAACATCGGGATTGGTATATATCATTTTGGCCGGTGTTGTCTTTCCAAGACATGCCATGCAACTATCGATATAACTTGTAGTTGGTCAGTACCTTTAGTGAGAAGTTTGGTTACGTTTTCGGCCTCATCTTCAAAGATAGTGGGGGATCCAGAATTAGAAGTTGGCTAGGGCGACCGTCGACGATCAATCGCAAAGTCGACTACGTCCATTCAAATTCAAGTCCTTGTGTTTGCCCTTCAAATTTCTTCACAGCAACCATCGACTGAAATGATTGTAAATTTTGGCAGATCGAGCACGCACGATTGGGCCCCATCGTCGGATGCAGGATCTTCCACTGGATCAATGTTGGGGTGGCATACTTAGCCACTTTCTCAACACGATTCATAAGTAAAATTCCACTCTTCTTCTTGTTTTTAGGAAATGCAGTTTTTAAATCATCCCAAGCCTTGTTAGTCCACACGTCATCCATGGCAATTAAATATTTCTCTTTCTCCAAATAATTACGAAGTTCGTTGGCTAATTCGACTTCATTTATGTCATCTTTTCTAGCATTAGTAAGTTGTCTTAGAAAATCATGAATCAGTTCCTTTCTACTATAGTTTTGAGAAACAAATACCCATGCAAGATTCTAGAATTTAAACTTAACATCGAGATCGATATATATCATTTTAGCCATTGTTGTCTTTCTAAGACCTACCATGAACCTATTGATATAACTTTTAGTTACTTAGGTCCTTTAGTGATAAGTTTGGTTACTTTTTGGGCCTCATCTTCAAAGCCAGCCGTGAATCCAATATTAGAAGTCAGCTAGGGCGATCTTCAACGACCAATAGCAAAGTCCACTACATCCATTCAAATTGAAGTCCTTGTGTTTGCCCTTCAAATTTTTTCACATTAACCATCGACGACAGTGATTGTAAATTTTGGTGGATCGAGCAAGCACGGTTGCGCCCCCTTACCGAATGCTGGATCCCCTACCAGATCAATGTTGGGGTCGACATACTTAGACACTTTCTCAATACGATTAGTAAGTAAAATTCCAGTCTTCTTCTTGTTTTCAGAAAACTCGATTTTCAAATCATCCCAAGCCTTATTAGTCTATACGTCATCCATGACAATTAAATATTTCTCTTTCTCTAAAAATTTATGTAGTTCGTTGGCTAATTCGACTTCATTTATGTCAGCTTTTCTAGTCTTAGTAAATTGTCTTAGAATATTGTGAATCAGTTTATTTCTACTATAGTTTTGAGATACAAATACCCATACGAGATTCTAGATTTCAAATTAAACATCGGGATCGGTATATTTCATTTTAACCAGTGTTGTCTTTCCAAGACCTGCTATGTAACTATTGATATAACTTGTAGCTACTCAAGTCCTTTAGTGAAAAGTTTGGTTACTTTTTCGACCTCATCTTCAAAGCCAGCGGAGGATCCAGAATTAGAAGTCAGTTAGGGCAATCATCCACGAAAGTCAACTACGTCCATTCAAATTGAATTCCTTCTGTCTGCCCTTCAAATTTCTTCACAGCAACCACTGACAGTAGCGATTGTAAATTTCGGCGTCTCGAGCACGCACGGCTACGTCCTCTCATCGGGTGATCGATCCGGCACCGGATCAATGTTGGGTTGGCATATCTAACCACTTTCTCAACACAATTCATAAGTAAAATTCCACTCTTCTTCTGGTTTGTCGAAAATGCCTTTTTTAAATCATCCACCTCTCTTATGAAAATTAAATATTTCCCTTTCTCCAAATATTTACGCAGTTCGTTGGCTAATTCTGTTTCATTCATGTCAGCTTTTCTAGGCTTAGCAAATTGTCTTAGAATATCGTGAATTAGTTCCTTTCTACTATATTTTCGAGAAACAAATACCCATGAGATATTGTAGAATTCAAACTCAACATCGAGATCTATATATATCATTTTAACTGGTGTTGTCTTTCCAAGACCTGCCATGCAACCTTTGATATAACTTGTAGTTACTCAGGTCCTTTAGTGAGAAGTTTGGTTACTTTTTTGTCCTCATCATCAAAGCCAGTCGTGGATCCAGAATTAGAAATTAGCTAGGATGACCGTCGAAGACCAATAGTAAAGTGAACTACATCCATTCAAATTGAAGTCCCTATGTACGCTCTTAAAATATCTTCACTACAACCAGCGATTGCAGCGATTGTAAATTTTAGGAGATCTAACATGCATGGTTGCGCCCCTTCATTGGGTGCTGGATCCACCACTGGATCAATGTTGGGGTTGGTATACTTAGCCATTTTCTCGATACAAGTAGTAAGTACAATTCTACTTTTCTTCTTGTTTTTAGGAAACACAGTTTTAAATAACCTCAAGCGTTGTTAGTCCACACGTCATCTATGATAATTAAACATTTCTGTTTCCCAAAAAATTTATGAAGTTCATTGGCTAATTCGACTTTATTCATGTCAACTTTTCTAGGCATAGTAAATCGTCTTAGAATATTGTGAATAAGTTCCTTTCTACTATATTTTTAAGAAACAAATACACATGTGAGATTATAGAATTCAAACTCAACATCGGGATCGATATATATCATTCTAATCGGTGTTCTCTTTCCAAGACCTGCCATGCAACTATTGATATAACTTGTAGTTACTCAGGTCCTTGAGTGAAAAGCTTGGTTACTTTTTGGGCCTCATCTTCAAAGCCAGCGGCGGATCTTGAATTAGAAGTTAGTTAGGGTGGTCGTCAATGACCAATAGCAAAGTCAACTACGTCTATTCAAATTGAAGTCCTTGTGTCTGCCCTTCAAATTTCTTCACAGTAACCACCGACGACAACGATTGTAAATTTTGGCATCTCAAGCACGGATGGTAGCATCCCTTCGTCGGGTGATGGATCTGACACTGGTTCAATGTTGGGGCTACAATATTTAGCCATTTTCTCAACACAATTCATAAGTAAAATCCCATTCTTCTTCTTGTTTTTAGGAAATGCAGTTTTTAAATCATCCCAAGCCTTGTTAGTCAACACTTCACTCATGACAATTAAATATTTCCCTTTCTCCAAAAATTAACTCAGTTCGTTGGCTAATTCTACTTCATTCGTGTTAGCTTTTCTAGGCTTAGTATATTGTCTTAGAATATCATGAATCAGTTCCTATCTACTATATTTTTTAGAAACAAATACCCATGCGAGATTGTAGAATTTAAACTCAACATCGAGATCGGTATCTATCATTTTAACCAGTGTTGTCTTTCGAAGACCTACCATGCAACTTTTGATATAACTTGTAGTTGCTCAGGTCCTCTAGTGAAAAGCTTGGTTTCTTTTTTCGCCTCATCATCTAAGCCAACCACGGATCTTGAATTAGAAATCAACTAGGGCGACCGTCGACGACCAATAGAAAAGTCAACTACGTCCATTCAAATTGAAGTCCCTATGTATGCACTTTAAATATCTTCATAACAACCAGGGACTTCGGTGATTGTAAATCTTGGGGGATCTAGGACGCGCGGTCTCACCCCTTCGTCGGATGCTGGATCCACCACTCGATCAATGTTGGGGTTGGCATACTTAGCCACTTTCTCGAGACAAATAGTAAGTACAATTCTACTCTTCTTCTTGTCTTTAGGAAATGCAATTTTTAAATCATCCCAAGTCTTGTTAGTCCACATGTCACTACAATTAAAAATTTCCCTTTCTTCAAAAATTTACGCAGTCCGTTGGCTAATTCTACTTCATTCATGTCGGCCTTTGTAGGCTTAGTAAATTGTCTTATAATACCATGAATCAGTTTCTTTCCACTTTATTTTTGAGAAACAAATCCCATGACAGATTGTAGAATTCAAACTTAGCATCGAGATCTGAATATATCATTTTAATCGGTGTTGTCTTTCCAAGACCTGCCATGCAACTATTGATATAACTTTTAGTTACTAAGGTCCTTCAATGAGAAGTTTGGTTACTTTTTCAGCCTCATCTTCAAAGTCAGAGACGGATCTTGAATTATAAGTCAGCTAGGGTAGCTACGTCCATTTAAATTGATGTCCTCGTGTATGCCCTTCAAATTTCTTCACAATAACCAGCGACTGCGGCTATTGTAAATCATCCCAAGTCGTGTTAGTCTACAAGTCATCCATGGCAATTAAGTATTTCCCTTTCTCCAAAAAATTTACAAAGTTCCTTGGCTCATTCGACTTCATTCATATCAGCTTTTATATGCTTAGTAAATTGTCTTAGAATATTGTGAATCAGTTCTTTTCTACTATATTTTTTGAGAAACAAATACCCATGGGAGATTGTAGATTCAAACTCAACATCGGGATCGATATATATCATTCTAACCTGTGTTCTCTTTCCAAGACCTGCCATGCAACTATTTATATAACTTGTAGTTACTCACGTCCTTCAGTGAGAAGTTTCGTTACTTTTTCGGCCTCATCATCAAAGCCAGCCACGGATCCAGAATTAGAAATTAGCTAGGACGGCCATCGATGACCAATAGAAAAGTCAACCATGTCCATTCAAATTGAAGTCCTTGATATATCCTTCAAATTCCCTCACAACAACCAACAACTGCGGGGATTGTATGTTTTGGCCGATCCAGCACGCGCGGCCAATCCCCATCTTCTGCTGTTTGATCCACCATTAGATCAATGTATGGGTAGCATGCTTAGCCACTTTCTCAATACGAGCAGTAAGAAAAATTCCACTCTTCTTCTTGTTTTCAAGAAACTCAATTTTTAAATCAACCTAAACCGTGTTAGTCTACACGTCATCCATGACAATTAAATATTCCACTTTCTCCAAAAATTTACGATGTTCGTTCGCTAATTCGACTACATTCATGTAAGCTTTTCTAGGCATAGTAAATTGTCTTATAATATCATGAATCATTTCCTTTCTACTATATTTTTTAGAAACAAATACCCATGTGAGATTGTAGAATTTAAACTCAACATCGGGATCGGTATATATCATTTTAGCCATTGTTGTCTTTCCAAGACCTGCCATGCAACTTTTGATATAACTTGCAGTTACTAAGCTCCTTTAGTTAGAAGTTTGGTTACTATTTCGGCCTTATCATCAAAGCCTGCCGCAGATCCAGAATTAAAAATCAGCTAGGGCGACTGTCGACGACCAATAGAAAAGTCAACCATGTCCATTCAAATTGAAGTCCTTGTATATTTCTTTCAAATTTCTTTAATACAACCAGCGACTGTGGGGATTGTAAGTTTTGATAGATCTAGCACTCGCGAATCCACCACTGGATCAATGTACGAGTTGCCATACTTAGCCACTTTCTCAAGTAGTAAGTAAAATTCCACTCTTCATCTTATTTTCGAGAAACTCAATTTTTAAATCATCCCAAGCCGTGTTAGTCCAGACGTCATCCCTGGCAATTAAATATTTTCCTTTCTCTAAAAATTTACGAAGTTCGTTGGCTAATTCGACTTCATTCATGTCAACTTTTATATGCTTAGTAAATTGTCTTAGAATATCGTGAATCAGTTCTTTTCTACTATATTTTTTGAGAAACAAATACCCATACAAGATTATAGAATTCAAACTCAACATCGAGATCGATATATATCATTCTAACCGGTGTTCTCTTTCCAAGACCTGCCATGTAACTATTTATATAACTTGTAGTTACTCAGGTACTTTAGTGAGAAGTTTGGTTACTTTTTCGACCTCGTCATCAAAGCCAGCCACGGATCAAGAATTAGAAATCAGCTAGGACGGCCATCGGCGACCAATAAAAAAGTCAACCGCGCTATTCATATTGAAGTCCTTGATATATCCTTTAAATTCTCTCACAACAACCATCGACTGTGGGGATTGTAAGTTTTGGCCGATCCAGTATGCGTGGCCAATCCCCTCTTCTGGTGTTCGATCCACCATTGTATCAATGTACGGGTGGCATACTTAGCCAATTTCTCAATACGAGTAGTAAGAAAAATTCCACTCTTCTTCTTGTTTTCAAGAAACTCAATTTTTAAATCAACCCAAACCTCATCCATTGCAATTAAATATTTTCGTTTCTCCAAAAATTTACGAAGTTCGTTGGCTAATTCAACTTCATTCATGTCGACTTTTCTAGGCTTAGTAAGTTTTCTAAGAATATCGTGAATCAGTTTTTTCTTCTATATTTTTTAGAAACAAATACCCATGCGAGATTGTAGAATTAAAACTCAACATCGGGATCGGTATATATCATCTTAACCGGTGTTGCCTTTCCAAGACCTGCCATGCAACTTTTGATATAACTTGTAGTTACTTAGGTCCATTAGTGTGACGTTTGGTTACTTTTCCAGCCTCATCATCAACGCGGATCTTGAATTTGAAATCAATTAGGGTGGCCGTCGATGACAAATAGAAAAGTCAATTGCATCCATTCAAATTGAAGTCCTTATATATGTCCTTCAAATTCTCCAACAACAACCAGCGATTACGGGGATTGTAAGTTCTGACGAATCCAGGGGGCGCAGTCGATCCCCCTCGTCTAGTGTTAGATCCACCATTGGATCAATGTACGGGTTGACATACTTAGCCACTTTCTCGATACGAGTAGTAAGTAAAATTCCACTCTTCATCTTCTTTTTAGGAAACTCAGATTTTAAATCATCCCAAGCCGTGTTAGTCCATACGTCATCCATGGAAATTAAGTATTTTCCTTTCTCAAAAAAGTTATGAGTTCGTTGGCTAATTCGACATCATTCATGTTAGCTTTTCTAGGCTTAGTAAATTGTCTTAGAATATCGTAAATCAGTTCTGATTACGCCCAAAGAATA
>CAIGRO010208287.1:0-13216 GCA_903798355.1 Fraxinus baroniana
CTCCTTTGTTTCCACTCTGATTGGTCGATCTTCCAGACCCATAATTATTATTTCGACTTACCAAAGCACCATTGAGTTGGACAGGCGGAGTACCTTCTGTGCGGAGTACTCGACTGAATACGTCATGTAGGGAGGATATCTCAGAACCAGAAAGAACCTGTGACTTAGCAGTCTCAAAATCAGAGGGAAGGCCAGCAAGAAAACTCATGATAGCCATTTGCTCTCGTTGGCGTTGCTGAACCTTCACATCAGGGCTAAAGGGCAATAACATATTAAGCTCCTCATACGTCTTCTTAAATGCCATAAAATAATTTGTAAGGGACTGATCTTGTTTTTCTGCACGGTAAAATGCTTTGCACACCTCATACATACGAGAAATGTTCCCTTTACCAGAATACAAGAAATCCAAATAATCCATCAACTCTTTAACAAATTCACAGTGATTGATCAAGCCAATTACCTCACTATCAATAGAGTTCCGAATTTGCAGGAATAAGCGAGCATCCTCTCTAAGCCATGTCTGTTTTGAATCATCTTTGGGAGCATCTTCAGTCAAATGAGTATCTTTGTCAATACTCCGTAGGTAAAGTCGAACGGTCTTGCTCCAATCCAAATAATTCGAGTCGGTAAGTTTATGGTCCGTGATCTTCGACATTACAGGTACCATATCCGACGCACCAATTGATTTCTTCGCATCCATAACGTTGAAACAGCAATGCAAGAAGGCTCAACAAGTCCAATAACCAAAAACAATTTTACCAGAATAATTTAGGCCCAAACGCAACCTCTGGCTCAATTAAATTGATCCCAAATGAATATCCTTGACCCAATCCAAATATAGCCAAGTCCACCAAATATTTCAGGCCCAAATATGTCAGGCCCAATTTAATTAACCAACAGCCCAAATGAAAACCAAACACTGCACCAACAGCCCAAATGAAAACCAAACACTGCAGCCCGATTTTTTCTGAAAAGGCCGAGAAACGAGAGACCCACTCTCACTGAAAATCGGTGCTGGACGGCAACAAGGACTGACCGGCGGCGGGCGGAGGTTGGGCAGCGCCGGTCGACTCCTCCGGTGCAGGCGGAGCTGGCTGGAGTCACCGGGAAAGAGAAAAAGAAACTTGAGCGGAACCGAAGGCGGAAGACGGTCTGCACTGCGACTGAAGACGGCGACGGGCGAGGTTTGAACGGCGATTGGCGACCCTCCTGGTGCTGGCGGCGCTGACTAAATCGCCGGAAAATGGGTAGAAGCCCTAGTGCAGCCGAAACCCTAGTTGCCTGAAACAAAGGAAATACCGGATGGCGAGAGGCGGCGAGCAAACCCTATCGTGGCTCTGATACCATGTAAGTTTAGATGGAAAAGAAACTTATGTATTTCATTGAGAGAAAGATACACATATATATACAAAAGAAAGGAAACGATTTAAGGAAACTATACAAATAAGGAAACTATAATTAAACCTATAATTAAGCTAATTTACTGGTTGTTAACAGAATACAATGAAATCCAAGCCATTGAACCATGAACTTCTATCAAATTCAAGCCAGCATTTAATTCAGATTTGGGAAAAAAAAATGAATCCCAAAACAGAATAGTTCTTAACCCCCATGGAACTTCATTCCTATTCCTGCAGGGCATAACATTGAGGAGCCAGCTCAGCTAACCACAAGTAATCTATTCTAGAAATGTTTCGAATATAATTATGATTAGTTCGGACTAATTCATCAAAGACTATGCACTCGGGTTTTGTCCGGAATAAAACAGATGACGGATGGATTTGCACCGTAAGACCACTTGACAAAGCCCTGTCATAACACAAACAAAATGCATAAAGTGATTGTTGTTTAGGATATTAAAATCTTAAGAAATAATGGTAATACCTCCAAAAATAAATTAAATAATTTTGTTTTAGGAAAGTACTGCCAACCAATTATAAACTCCTACCTGTATATACCATCAGGCTGCTTCAAAGCTGCATTAAGAAAAAAGGAAGCAGCTAGGCATCTGCGAAAAGGAAGCATGTCGTCTCCTCATGAAGTGACACGGAGACCCATTTGTTCTGCATTCCTCCGTATTTGACTACAAATGAAGTGCCAAATGAAACTTAGAAATAGATATCTAGAGAAACTTCATTCAGAGGAGAACAATTATTTCTCTGCCAAAAAAGGGAAAGAATACCAAAAGAATAGTCTGCCTTTGAAATATCATAGTTCGAAACTAAAATCTTAGAAATCCTTACAATATGGAATGTTAATATTTAATATATTATAGAACAATTTCAATTAAAAGAAGTTCATAATCGGGAGTATAATTCAGTTAACTTTGAGGTTTGTCATTAATATCTGGTCAGATGGACATTACCAACCTGTGGATGTCACGAGCATGCTTCAGGGAGCGGCTATTGATAAAATTTTCCTTGCACCATTTTCTGAGATTTTTTTCAGCTTTTTCTTTACTGTTCACTAAGTTACTCTTCTGCAAGAACTCATCAGAAGCACGATATACCTTTAGCAAAGTCAAATGATCCCCCTCTGGACTTGAGAAGCTTTTTAAAGCAATTCGAGACTGCAAAACAGAAAAGTATTTTAGATATCAGCTTGCAAATAATTTCTGTAAAGCATAAAAAAATATAAGTTGATATATGAAAGAAAAAGAAGTTAAAAATCTCTCCATATATATATATTCTGCCATTTATGCTTGTTTGGTAAGATAGACTAAATAGTGGACATAAGAAAGAAAAAGAAGTTAAAATCTTACTTATTGTACCCATTGAGTCAAGTGTTGTCTGGTAGTGCGCACCAAACATCTTAAAGCATATAACATCGAACACAAAACTTTAGAAGGTCATACATCCATACCTCTTCCAACTTTTCACGGGGAGCATAAAAGATAGATTCCACAGAGAGCATTGCAACAACTATTAACATTTCTTCCAAGCAGTTAAATTCACTGGCAATAATGAGAGCCTTGGAATAAATAGGATCCAGTGGAAGCCTGGCCATCTTTTGCCCCACTGGATCAGACAATTTACTTTCGTCCGTTAGAGCACCTAACAAGAATAACAACTCCATCGACTTCACGATAGCAATCCTGTATGGATACATAGAAGGCACAGTAAAAATCAATCTGAGATGAATTCCCATACAGCAAATGTTAGATTCTTGAAAAAGCCAAATATCAATAACCAATGGCAATTAAGACGCAATTTATTTCATAATCATACTCAAGAAATGTGGAGAGGGTAATAAAGAATAAACCTTCAAACAATATGCAAAGAGAAAGCATAGGATTGATGAAATTAACACTAAATACTAGTCAAATCACATAGAAATTCAGCTGTATTTTAATCATTTATTTTCACACATTAAATAAATTACATGAAATGGTGTAAGTTATGCACGAGGCACTCGACATGCCATGAGGTTTCAACTTAGCTTTAAAATTTTCACGCACTTGTTAACTTTTCAAAGCTTCAACCGAATTTCAATTTTTCACCACAATTTTCATCCCCTAGAAAATCAACCGTTCGCATTAACACAATTATCACACCTGGAAACCAGCTATTTTGAATCTTAAGTTGGCTTTGAAAGTTTACAATTTAATAAAACACACAAGGTCCCAAATTAGACTACGAGATGAAATTCAAATAACAAATAAGAGCAAACAAGAAAATAATAAACATGCTTATTTGACATATTCACCAAGAGAAAATCTCAGACATGAACAACTACACATCTACACAACTGTGATATGCAAACAATGCACCTCCATTTTCATACTCACCTGTCTGGTTGTTCAATGAAGTCAAAGCCAATAATATCATCAATGTCTAGAGCTTTAAGATGCAAAATAACATTTGATAGGTTACATCTTTTAATTTCAGGTGTTGTGGAATCCTTGAGCTTATCAAATTCACTCTCTGGGTAAAGACGGTAGCATTTCCCAGGTCCTTCACGGCCTGCACGTCCACTGTAACAGGGATTATAAGACTTTTAAGTATCATTTAATCGTAGATATTGGTAAATGACAATAGGTTTACCATGCCTTACTTCAGTCGCCTTCTTTCTATTCATGCTCAAGGGGCTGGGAGATGTAATGAATTCATAACAAGAAGATGCAATTTAACTATCAATTAATTTTACTTCAAATGATACTAGAAATTAGATTCACATTTGATTGTTTTCTTAAAGTCCCACTTTAAGAGAATCCACAGGCAATGTTAATCATGTACTATTTGGAAAACAGAGTTAGCTATGCTACAGTATCTGACTTAATGTACTCCGTACTCACTTGCACAACACACTGGAAATAATGAAATAAGCTGAGCCCATTTGACGCTCCAGATACAAAATAAATAAATAAATCATAGTTCTCAACTTTTCCCCGAGTACAAATGTAAGAAAGTTTAGTAGCTCTACCTCCTCTGAAGTGCTTGTGCTTTTGAAGTTTTGACGATGATTAATGGTTCAATCCCTGTAGATGCCTCATACATGCGTACTTTCACCATTCCAGGGTCAATGACATACTTGATACCTGGTATTGTCACTGATGTCTCAGCAATATTGGTACCTAATATTACCCGAACAGCAAATGCAGGAAGACAAACATGTGGTTAAGTTCGTATGACCTGAAGACTTTTACGGCATCAAAAAGAATATCACAATTGTAGGTGGACAACACTAACACTTCCTGACAAAATCCAGGAACTTCTTTTCTTCTCTAGCATTTGTGCCATGAGAATGTTCATAAACAACTAAAACTGGACAGTTCCTTAGTCAGACAATATTCTAAATGATGCTCAATTTGCAAATCATACTTTTAGTATTGTATCTGGGTACATAAAAAACTTAGGGTGTGTTTGAGCCACATTGTTTTGGAAGAATATATTCTGAAATAGTAGATTGATAGATAATATGTGGTTGAAAAAGAAGGAAAATTTATTGATGTGATGTAAAATATTATTTTATTGAAGAATGTGTAGTTGAAAATGATTAGAAGAATGAGAATGAAAATTTTAATGTGTACCAAACATGTGCTTATTTTTATACAAAATATACTACATATAACAGGCGTGGGCACAATTTCAATGAAGACAGCATTTGTCTTATCCAATCAACATCTCATAAAGCTTATGTGTAAGCTAAAAAACTTACAAAATATCTTTGAAGGAGAAAATAACTACCTTTCGAAACCCAATTGGGGCAGGCATGAAAACTTTCATTTGTTTCTCTGATGGAAGAGATGAAAATATTGGAAAGGTCAAAAGCTTCCGTTTGCTATCAGACAATTGTGGAAGGCGCTCATGGACAAGCCTTTCCACAGATTCTATTTCTTCTTGGCCAGTCAAGAACACAAGTATATCGCCAGGACCTTCCTCCATATGTATCTGCAAAGAGAAATATTAAGAGACTTCCACCATTATATGAGAGAAAATCAAAAGTTTGAAGTTAAATCCTACAAGACAATGCAAGATCGCGGAAAGAAAAAGTAAAAAAGCAAAACAAACTAATTATCTCCTACTTATAGAATATCGGGAGAGGGGAAGCAGGATTTTACTCTAGTGTGACATAAGATTCTCTTGTAATTAATTTAGCCCCTGTTTGACACCCATTTTATGAGAATGAGAAATTTTGGAATAGTGATTGATGGGAGAATGTGTGGTGAAAAAGTGATGAAAAGTTTAAGATTTGTGTGTAATATTATTTTATTTGGAGAATGTGTGGTTGAAATGAAAAAAGAAAAAAAAATGAGAATGAGAATGAGAATAGAATGGGTGCCAAACAAAGGCTTAATTGAACTAATTGGAAAACTACAATAATGATTTGAAATGTAGAAGAGTGCTTGATTTGAAATTATCGATTATTTGAAGACACAAAAAAATATGTTACTATGGCTTGATGGCAACAAGGTCACTAAAGAAACCATCACGTTTTAAATCAAGAAATTTTCAAATAAAAAGTAAAAGTTCATAAAAATGTAACCGAGGGAAAGATACATGTCTTCTATAATCCAATTCATCTGATTTTTAAATATTCTCTTCTAGATTGCATTTATATTCAATCCTTTCTCAAGGTCAGCTAAGAAAAAATATTGTTAAGAATTCTCAATATGTTACCCTTTTAATTCCAATAGAAAAGGCTTTAACATACAATATTAATAGAATCCCACAGTTAAAGACAGTAAATGAAACGACCAAAATAAAAAATAAAGTGCGAAGATCTTTATGTTTAGCTATGTGTTAGCTCAGGTACTCTTTTTCATAAATAAAGGTTTCTATGGAAAATCAAAATACAAAAGCTTTTTACTCAACTTTGAATTTCTAGGGGAAGGGAGCCACCACTCCTTCCTGTAATTGGATTCAGCCTAAAAGATCAAACTTAGCAATATTGTATCCTTCATTTTAAGGTTTGCAAAACATAGATTTGATAATTTAATATGCAATCAGGACAAAAAGAGGATTGAGTAACCTGAAATATGGTAATCAAAGCTGCATCTACATAATCAGTCTCAGGTTGACGAGTATAGAGTATATCAACAGGGTACTGTCGACCCAGCACATGTACAGCTCTTGCACCACCAAAATACTCGGAAAAAACCCGTGCGTCTAGACTGGCAGACATAATAATAATCTTCAGAGGAGACAATTTCTTGCCTCGGCAATGCTTCAGAGTACTGGCAACTTCGGAACCATTATGTTTTTCCAACAGCATGCCATTCTTGTCTTCCCTATGATCAATATCTGCTGCATCACTAACACCTTTAGACCTCGTCTTTTGTACAGTCTTCAACAAGCCGAGCAATACATCAGTGTGGACGGTTCTCTCATGAGCCTCATCAACGATAATAACAGAATACTTGGAGAGATACGAATCAAGTAACGCTTCTCTGTAAAAATATTCAGACATCATATGTTAATTCAGTAAAGGATCTTCTTTTAAGAATACGTAGCTCCAATCAGTAACATGTAATATTACTCATTGATTGCAAATGTAAATTCAAAGACAAAAATATCTACTAATAATTTAGCTAATACAGTATGAATAAAAAGACAAACATAAGCACAATATTCTCCACCTTAATAGCAATCCGTCAGTCATATACTTGATCCTTGTTGAGCTGGAAGTCACATCCTCAAATCTAATGGCATATCCAACTTTTTGCCCCAATGCAACTCCACATTCTTCAGCAACGCGTTTTGCAACAGTGACAGCAGCAACACGTCTAGGCTGAGTTATCCCAATTATCCCACCATCGCGACAGAACCCTCCGTTATTAAGATACTGGGGCAATTCTGTGAAGATGTTTATAATTTCACATATAAGTTCCAGAAGAACAATAAATAGCTAAAATTATGCAGATAAGGCTTTAGGGGAAGTAATTTGTTCATTAGTCAAGCTAAGTCATAATCAAGAGCCTTTATGCCCTTTGGAGTCTTAAATAATTTAGTCAACATCAATCTGAAAACAAACTGCATGCATGTGTGCGTATAATCTACACAGCTGCAGAATTATTGAGGGGTCCAAGATTAATGCTGACATGAACTTACTGAAAAGGCAAACTGTGATGATCACTTGGATCTTCAAGGCCATTAATAAGGAAATCTTAAATTGAACAGAAGAAATCGTTTTCTGCCCAACATTCCAATATCTAGTTCCGGCCCCTTTCATTCTTTCAAGGGAAAATTTAAGGCAATTCCAACGGATTCCAAGGGGAAAGTAGCAAGGCACAAAACCAAAACTATTTTAAGGAGAGACTAAGGATCATAATATTTCCTTCCCTTTCACCATATACATATTTTCGTCACTCTTCTAGGTCTAATACTTTAGTCCTCACACTCCTAGAGTAAGGATCATAATATTTCCTTCCTTTTCACCCATACAAATATTTTCATCACTCTTCTAGTCCTTATACTATAGTCCTCATACTCCTTTTGTGATGATAATTTTATAAATCTAGTTTATGTACAGTCTCCTTATATCATAGTATCATGAGTATAGTTTAGCTAGATCAATATCAACTTAAGTTAGATGTATAGCCATTATGTGGATCCTGAAAAAGAAATGAACTCGGCAAAACCCAAGAAAATCGGACTAGTGACATTTTTATGTAACCTAAGAAAGCCTACTCATATATCTTTAGGTAAGCTAACGAATGAAACTTCCATTCTCTCTAACATAAGAGCTAGATATGGACAAAGCTAAAACTAATTATTCAAGCATAAGCCAATAATTAAGGAAATGACTTGTGTCCCACCTGCTTCTAGGCTGCTCGTGTATGTGTATACATCTATGCGTAAAACAGAGAGAAACTAACGGAAAGACAATTACATGCGTACACAGGATACATGCACAAACAGGAATTGAGAGACTATTCTAAATGTGCATTATGAAATGTATTGGTATAAGAGCACTTCTGACCTTTCTGTCACTTTTTTGATAATTGAAAGTGGTTGTATTACAAGAAGTTTTTGAGGGCACATCCAATCTACATCTATCGGTGTATCGGTAACATGTAACACAGCTTACACCAAATGAATCATCGTCATTGTTAAGCACTAATATATCGAGCACATTGCTTACACAACTTCCTTCAAAGGCAACCTTTAATAGAAAAACATATCAACGTACTTCAAGCATAGAAAACTAAATTTCCAGCTAGAACTTAAAAGGTTAAAAATACTTACGTTGTCTTCCCGCTGCCAGTTTCACCAACAATTATTAGTGTGTCATTATTCCTAACCTCCTCCAAAAGTAATTTTTCAGCTGGAAGTACATAGATATTTAAATAAGAGGCAAGTCAGCATGGAAATCACAACTTGAAAACAGTATCAAAATGTAATGAAGGACCCGAAATAACGATAATCCTGTAGTTCTATATATGTTTAATTGTCAAGTCAATTTAATTTTTTAAAATAGCTAACGTAAAGATTTGAACTACCTTTTAGATGCTTAAACAAAAGCAATAACAACTCTCCAAAGTCAAAGAGCAACTATGTTAGATGATGTTCAAATAACACAAGTCAACTAGCAGTTGCACTCTTCTTAAAAATATAAGAAATACACAAAACACAACATTCATGTAAAATAAAATCCACAGAGAAACTTCAAAGAAAAGGCTTTATATAAATAAAAACAATAAGTATAATGCTTAAACCTTGACAGGTGCAGATTTGATAAGGATAAAACTAATAATCTAGAAAAGATCCGAGTCCCCGAGCTGCCTTTTTCTTTTTCCATGAGAAAAGGGACATGCCGGACTCTATGCCCACATCTCATTCTCCCTCATTCTAAACTGCATCCTATTATCCAGAGACGCGTCTCATAGTTATTGTCTCTACAAGCTTCCATAGCTACCAAATATAAGACAACTGTCGAATTACTGCCCATAAATTTTATTTTCTGAAACACATTACTTCCAGATGATTTATTAATTTTTTTTCACACCCTTCGATAAAACACCCCATCTTTTTGACTGTTTTTACCGTGAAAAGAGAAAATTCAATACTGAAAACTTGTTCAAGATCTTTTTTCAATTGATAACATACAATTCTTTTTCTCTATCTTGAAAACCCAGAGTATAATAAGGCAAATCCAGTACTTTAACATCACCTTAATCCACCATTATCAATATTCAACCCAATTGACCAATATAATGTATAACATATTAAATATCACATCAAGTGAGAATAATTTTTTTGGACAATTTTTACCTTACTACAATTCAATTATTTCAATAATACCTTACTTCTGTTTTTCAATATGTAATAAATACTACACAAATCCTTGTCATATATGAATTTCGCATTATTAATTCTCTTAATTAACATTCACGTTAATCTAGACTCAATAAATTTTGACTTGATAAATCTTGATCTACATGAATCTAGAGTTATTATAGTTGAATTTATTTCTATTCATATATCTAAAAAATTTAATGGGAGTTTAAATTCATATATTAGCAATTAATTCTTATGTTATTTTCTTTAGTTTATTTGAAACTCGTCAAATAATCCCGACAAATTGGTGTCTAATATTATTTTTACAGCACTAATAAAGTACTTCAAAATAACGTGTAATACACATCCAAATCTGACTAGTTCAAATAAAAAGCTCAAGTAACCATCAATTAATGGTGAAAACTCCCTCCAAACACTAAAAATCGGAGGAAAAATAATATGAATACCGCTCAGAACCTTACAGCCAGATGGCAAAATCAACAATTTCGTTGCAAGCAAAAAGGCAAAAGAACAATTAGATTGTACGACAATTGGTTGAAGTAAAAAAAAAAAAAAAGTGAGAGAAATTTACCTGCAGCAACTGGCAGAGATTTTCTAAGCTGTTCAATATTTTGCCTCCTGCAAAGTTTTTCCTTTTCAGTAAAACCACATAACAAGAACAATGTATATAAAAATTTAGTACTGTACTGAAACGGACCTGGCAAAGTGCTCTGCTTTGGGTCTATTGAGTTGAATGATATTAGAATTGTGTTGGCCAGTGGCGGACCCAGCACCAAGATTCAACATGGGCAGACCAACTGTTGATCCGACAGGACAAGAAACCTTCGAATGTTCTCCATCCTTCTTTATAGTAACTCTTCCTGCCACTACTATTCCTTTATCCCGCAAAGTTTTCTGAGTGGGTTGAGAAAACTGAAGGAAAAATTGATTACCAGATTAGTATAGAGCCAAATCCTATAATATTACAATGCAACAGCCACAAAATCACACTGGGACTCCAATCCAATAATCAAGAAAAAAACTAGTTCACGTTTAACAGATTACAAAACTATATCCATTTTAATCCCAGAAGCCGCCTCATGTTCATTCTTCCCATCTTACTTGACTGGAAAAGTAGCTCTCTACCCTGCTCATGTGTTAATACAGAAACATTACACCCTGTAAGTTTAATACTTAAAAACGATGTTAAATGGCTTCAAAACCCAGTGGCTAGATATCAATTTCAACCTTACATTTTTCCTAAATAGATTCTTATAAAGCATAGCAAATCAAGAAGCAGATTACACGATTGCTAATCAAATAACAGATTCTTATAGATATATACAGAATTAAAAGGTCATGAGTAGAGCACACATTGTAGAAATCCCAATTCGCTGAAATCTGCATAAAATTCCACGAGTGATTAGCGGACTTGGGAATTTAGGCAGCAATAACATTCCTAATTCACTCATTTATCACCAAATTTCCTATAGCAACAAAAAAAATAAAAAAAAAATTGGATCAAATCTTTAGTCACTAACTTCATATAAGTCGTTAATCAAAACAAGGTGGGAAAGGTAAATCCATGGCTTATAACTAAATCAAAAAATTGTAGAATCATGAAGTTTCTACAAACTATACGCAACCAAATTAATTCGACTAAATTGCACAAACAATTCTTTTACAACTTACAAATGGATGAACACGGAGAAAGGCGTGAAAGGAATACCTTTAGTGGACAAAAGTAGCTTAATGAATCATCCAACATCGCCGGCAACAGAGCAGGGAGAACTGAGAAGAAGAAGCGGAGAACCGACCGAAGCGGCGAAGTCTGATGAAGGGTTTGGAGATGTTTCACATTTGGTAATTGCTAACAGTAAGCTGCCGGGTAATGGGTATTATCCATCCCATGGACCATGGATTGACCAATTATTGGGCCTAATATTTAAAAAACCGTCTTCTTTTATCATACATTCCAATGAAAGCCTGAACTTTTCTCTTATCAAGATTATCAGATCTAACATAACAATACAATTTAAGTCACAATAAATCAAAGGCCAAGAATGAGTATATTGAACTGTACTCGTGCTTCAGCTCATAATTTTTCTATTTCCTTTTACTAAATCCTATATCTAATATACTTCAACTCTCTCCGAAAATTCTAAATCAAATTAATCTAATGATAAAACAAGATATATAATTCCACATTGACACGTTTCAAGAAAGACGGAAATCAGCAGCCATAATCGAATCGACCCAATACTTAACTAAATCAAATCCGTCCATCCAAGACTTCAAATTCATCTGTTTAAATCAAAAAATACATAGGATTGATGGGCATACCTTGAAGAGTGCTTGACGAAGAAAACAAATCGATGATTTTAATTAAAACCTAAATGTACGCCTGCAAAACAGACACAAGAAATTTATACCCTGCAATCCGTGTATCTACCCCAAAATCAATAAATTACATGCTCAGATTCTTCTTCAATTAAAGAAAGTGGCAAGGCTTCTTCTTTACTTGTATATCAAATTATTCTTCAATTAAATAAAGAGGCAAGGATGGAAGATTTTTTCGGCCAAAATTTTCTGGAGGCAAGATTTTTGGAGAAGTAGGAAAGACGTGGGTTGTGTGTTTTTGGGTTTTTGTTAACAAATTTTGGCTGCCGCTATTTCCATGCACACTAGTTATTACATCCACTTTTAAAAATTAAATTTTATTATATTTTAAATTCTATGTAAATTTACTTAAATAGACATAAACAAAATTAAATAAAAATACATAACTCTAAATTGATCCACGAGTTTTTTTTCATCAGATTATTCTAAATCTTTTTATATTCTATTAGAGATTGTGTTTAACTAGAGTCCTAATAGATCAAAGAAATTTACGTGAATATAATTATAGGTGATGGCAGCCCCAAACTGTTGCTCCAAAAGGATGCTCGCATCTCCATCTTTGTTTTAATCATGAAGCTTCCCAATGATACGNGTCCTAATAGATCAAAGAAATTTACGTGAATATAATTATAGGTGATGGCAGCCCCAAACTGTTGCTCCAAAAGGATGCTCGCATCTCCATCTTTGTTTTAATCATGAAGCTTCCCAATGATACGGTTCTTGAAAGTTACACACAAAAACTCTCGGCCGCCACCGACCCCAGCTCTTGTTCGAAGAGATAGGATCCAACTGTATTTTATTGAAGTATCTCTCTTCTCCTAACAACTTATAAAATGATTTGGTTGTTTGACAACAGCATTCTGAGTTTTCCAAAATAAGAAATGTACTAATATGTTTAGGAAGTCTTTCCTTGATCATTTACAATAAGATTGGAATAAACTCCAGCAGTAACTAGATTCCTACTTTAATAAACCAGATTTCAGAATTTAGAATTGTCAATCTATGACCTTTTACCTGAATATGTACACTATAAACCATTTATGTTAACAGGTTCTGCCTGTTAGCACAAGATACAATGGTTGGTTAAGTGGATGTCG
>CAIGRO010208293.1:0-10018 GCA_903798355.1 Fraxinus baroniana
TAGGTCAATTGCAACCATTTCCTCGTTGTTTTCAGGCATTCTGAAGCTGCTTAGTCAACGTATAACGTATTACCACTTCCAAATCTAAGCTACTTTGGAGTTGGGATTTAGGGTTTATCAGCTGTACTGAGGGAGAGAACTGGATTTGTTCGTGTATTGAGTGCTAGAGAGAAGGGCAAATGGCCCAATAAATAGGCCATGGTTCGACATAATCGGATTTTTGACGGGATAGATCCGATGTTTTTTTTTTTTTTTTTTTAAAAATTTTCCAGTATTTTAGGATATGGTTAATCATATGTTAACTAATTAATTACGGTAGAATTGAATTTTAGCTGTACGTTTTATTTTATTTTATTTTATTTTTTTTCCTGCACCGTCCCAACGTGACTCGAGTTTGAAAAAAGTTCAGGAATTGATTATCATCTCACGAGGTTTAAATTCACTTATTTTGGCCTTTTGTATGATGGATCACCTCCAAAACCGTCTGTATGACACTAATCGAATACGACTTTATGCATAATTCTATAGGGAGAATTGTAGTCATGATCCCATTTTGTCAAAAAATTTCTCCAAACATTTTATTCTGTTACCCACAATTTCCAATCTTTCATTTCGTTACAATAATTTTCCATCAATTTGATCGTTAATTGACTAAAAATTTGATTTTGACCAAATATTGAATTTTTTGAAACAGCACAAAAGGAAGTATTTTTGAATCATTGCACTTTGACTCGATCTTGTTCTAGAAAGGTTGAAGAACTAATAAATTCTAATTAAAAATTTTAGATATTAATTTAAATTATAAAAAAAATTAAAATATTTGCCAAAATGGCTTAGGAGCTGTCCTATTTTTATTTTGAGTTTAAATTCATTTTGAATTTTGTGTTTTGAGTGTCCATTTTGAAATTGTTGAAAATATATTCTTTTTGGAATTTTGAAAAATTATTTTCAAAAATCAAAAATTGGAAAACTCGTTCTCTTTCTCATTTCTGTCGACGAGCAGCGATGATGGCTGCAATCGGTGCGTGATGTGCAACGGTGGTCGATTGTGGCTGCGATTGCTTGCGGCTTCGTCTCTATTTTTTTTTCTTGACTGCGGCGGTGGTGGGTGTCGATTTTGGGTGCGTGGTGACGATGGCGTGGTGTGCGTGCTGTGGTGGTGGTGGTTGGGTGCGTGTTGTGGCGATGGTTTTTGGGTGTGGCGATCGTTGGGTTATGTGGTATAGCGGTGGTGTTTGGTATGGTGTGTGATTGTGGCGGTGGTGTGACGATGGTTTTTGGGTGTGGCAGTGGTGGCGGCGGATCTAACGGATGTATGGTGGTGGTGTGGTGTAGTGTAGGCGGCGATGGTTTTTTTAGTGGTGTAGTGTAGGCGGCGATGATGGTGTGGTGCAGACGACGTTGGTAGTGGTTGATGTGATGTTAAACTGAAACATCCAAAACGTATTTTGACTAGATTATAATTGAAAACTTGAGTTTTCTTTGTAAATTTATAATTTTTTTTCAAAAACGTGTTATTTTAAAATAGGAAATAGAACGTATTTTCACTGTTTTTGAAAATTGAAAATAGAAAATATCTTAAAAACGGTAATGAGAACAGACTCTTAGTATTTCAAGAAAACTGTAATTTAACTCAACAAAATTCGTTATATGAATCAAAACGACTCCAATCTAGTAGAGTTACTAAGAATATATCATCTGTTTATTTGGATATTATGTCAAACNATTCTACAGTAAACCAATTCTCATTTTTTAACCACACATTCTTCAATAAAATAATATTTTACATCACATCAATACTTTTTTCTTCTTTTTCAACCACACATTTCCCATCATATCACTATTGAAAATCAATTCTTCCTCCAAAAAATCTAAACCAAACAAGCTTTGAACAAGCCAACTCGATGCCTTTAAGGCTGGATATGGCTCGGTTCAGTTCTGAAGAGAATCAAACAGACCCAAAATTTTCGGATATTTAGTAAATGGAACCGTCCAGTTCAAATATAATTATGGAACCGTTCAAGCTAGGTTCGGTTCGATTCCATACCATAATTAAATTTTTTAACATTTACAACAATACTACATAAATACAACTAATGACATTTTCATTCGTAACTTTTAGGAATGAGGATCTAGGTTTTAAGATTATCGAATGAATTGAGTTTATACGGGAGTGGGCGTTTTATTGCTTACGAAATGAAATTGGAATCGAAAGGGGAAGGATAAGACCCAAATGTTGGGTAGCTTGAGCTAACAAAAAATAAATTTAAGGAAAATGCCCAAATGTTAGGCTAACAAAAAGGGAAAAAATTATATTTCAAGTGTATGGCTTACACCAATTCAAAAGTCAAGTAGATAGTTTAACAATTCAAAACTCAAGTATTAAGTAATTAATTAAAAATATTTATTAATTAAGTCACAATTATACAATTAATGATCACATATACATAATTATAGGTCACAACTTATTTATTGATCACATATTATTAAAATAATCATTCACTAATGATTTTGATGTTACAAATTCAAAAAGTTATAAGTCACAGTTAATTTTATTGGTCAAATATTTTTAAATTTGTTGGTCACATATTTTTTTCAGTCACATATTGTCAAATTTTTAGGTCACACTTAAATACTTGGTTACAGATAATCAAATACTTGATCACATACTACTGGTACTACCACTTCAGCCACTTTTGACCACCCTCACCTCGCCGTCGCTATCACCTCCAAGGCCACCAACATCACCACCACCACCACCACATCCAACCACACACTATCACCACCACTGCCAACTAGATTCGAACCTACCACCCACCACACACCACATCTGCACCACACACCACATCGCACTACGCTTCTGCCAGATCCACCACCACCACCACCACCCCCGTCACTGTCGCCACCACCACATCACCAACACCAAATCGTCGCCACCAGATGCAGTCAATTGCCAACAAAAACCACCACCACTATTGCACTACCACTACCACCATTAACAAACCACATCACACCACAACCACCACCTAACAAAAAACTCCAAACTCGTCACTGCCACCACACCCCTACCTTGTCGTCGCGCCGTCGCCACCATACCATATCGCACCTGATTGGATTCGATCTCGCCACATCATTGCGACACTGCCGTTCACAGTATCGTCGATCTACAAAAGCTAAGCAGGGAAGAAGTGTGCTCACACTCCTCGTCGTCGCCTTCGCTGTAGTGAACACAGAAGAAGCGGTCATGAATCGCCGCGATTTGTGTATTGGCGAAACCATAGATCTACACACAGAGGCGTTGTGTTTTGTTAGATCTGGTGGTGGCAATTGTCGACAGCGACCTTCTTTCCGGCGGGCTTCGATTTCAAACAGAGAGAGAGAGAGAGAGAGAGAGAGATTGAAAATGAATTAGAGTTTATTTGAAATATTAGTATTATAATATAATTTAAATTAACAAAATATCCAATTAATACATGATTTTTGATTAAATAAACTTCATACCTGAATTTTGAATTTGGAAGTTTAAGTACCCGGTTTTATGTAATTTTCCCTAATAAAAAAACTAATTTGGCTGGTTTGTTTAATTAATTTTCTAATTTATTTTTAGAAAATTAATTAATTCAATACAAAAAATTTAAAAAATTATTTAGATTCGATTCTTGGTCAAAAATCGACCCAAACCCATCGGTTCTCAATTCGGATACCCGTTCGGGTATTTAACTTATGAAGAACCGCTCGGTTCGGTTCGGTTCGGTTCGGTTCGGGTTCAATTCAGTCCCATTCAGTTCGGGGCTTTTGTCTAGCCCTACTTCCATATTTAACTTATAAAGAACCGCTCTGTTCGAGTCGAGAATTTTGTCCTGTCCTAAATGCCTTGTTGAGCATAGATACCAAGGGTGTGCTCGACTAAAAAGAAAGACTTCTATATGCCAGAGATGAGCCGAGGCTAATATTCTTGATAAAAGGTGAACCTATATATATATATATATTGGAAAAATGATGACTGGAAAGAAGCAGATCGATTGGACTCGGGTAGCCTCATTTTACTAATGACAAGAAATTAACCCGGTCGAAACTAGAGCTAATTCAAGGCTTATAGGAGGGAGTTGGAAAAGACAAGCAATTGCCTCTTTCTTTCCCCACGCCACAATATTTCTTCATGATAGCATTTTTCCATTTCACTCAAAACTGGGCATTGGTATCAACTCAATTCGTCGAGGGGGATAGATGAGCATTTACAAGACTGGACACAAAGAATATACATAAAACCGCTGATTACTGATTTTTGGAACAAGGGAGGCTCCGAGGTCACTTGACAGTTAGGTAATTAATCACTTAAATTGTCATCAAGAAAGTTGAGATCGGCATCATCGTCGTCGTCGTCATCATCATCATCAGTGGCTGCATCAGTAATAGTAGGGTAAAGTTCCAAAGGTTCGACTACATTGCCCAAACTCACCATCTCTATTGATCTCTTTCTAGAGTCTGCATTCCCATCTTCAAAATCCATTAAATCTGTTTCGTATGCCTCCCCCTGCTCCATTTCGCTATAAAGGATTTCCTGCAGCCAATGAACACGACATCTAAGAGTTAAAACAGCATTTAGCACGACACCAAGGCAATGCACTTGGTAGTAATGGTAAAAAGGGTACGTATCAAGGCTATTGAGCTTATGTCCAACTGCAACAAGCGACCTTTATCCGCAATTCTAAACTATATGTTGTATTCCAATCAAAAACTAATATCTTCTTCTTCGAACAGTTTCTAGAATTCATCAAGAAGTCATATTACATTTCATTTAGTCAAATACAGAAATTCCTAACCACAAACCAGCATAATTTACTAGCTTCACCGCTGTTGGTAGAGAAGGAACAGATGGCAAAATTGCCTAGATAATGGTTCATTATACTTTTTATTTTGTTTCTGTTCTTCCTTTCCATTTTCCTTATTATGGGTTCAACAGTAATGCGATTAACATATCATCAATATCTGTAAAAACAGTTCATGACAGCTTAAGGAAGGCGGTTTAATGCATGATTTGAAAGACCAAGGAGCACAATGTTACATAGCATATAATTCAAGGGTGTAAGTTCAATTTACTCTTTCTAAAAGAAAAATTAAGTAAATACATGCAAAAAGAAAAAAAGAAAAAGAAGCATATACATGCAATTTCAGGCTAATGTGTTCCAGACTTCCAGGATCAAATAAAAAGCAGGACCATGACCATCCAAGGATACAGAACAAAAAAAAAACAGAAACAAAGAAAAGAAAAGCTATACAATAGCCAATGTCCCATGCTGCAAAAGTTACTAGCCATTTCAGTAAAAAACAAGATATGAATTAAGAGGAAAAAAAAAAAACGCAGTCAATTATTACTATCTCATCTAGATCTGGAAAAGCTCAATTCAACCATGTTGTTAAGGAATTGACAACAAATAAGTTCTATATAATTTTAATTTTATTAGCACCGAAAACATCACTTATGCATAAGATCTTGAAAGAGAACAGATTAAATGTACCTCATCTTCTTGCAAGGCTTGTTTCTGTGTCTCCACAATCCAGTCATACAGTAACCTCTCTTGTAGAACACAGTCAGGGGACACTTCGTCACAGGAGCGTTTCCTTATCTGGCGTTCCCTAAGTCGCAAGTTGTAGTGCACGTAGATAACTTCATTCAATTTTTTCTGTGCTAAACGGTTATGCCTTTGGCTGTAGATCTGATCGTGTATGCTCCAATTGTGCTCACACCCAAAAGATGAACAGGTTTGGCTCAATATGCGTACAGCTATCTTTTGCAGCTCCAAACAATTTATCCCATGTTGTTGCCACCATGCAGCTAGAGATAGTGAGACCGTTGTCAGTTCATTTCACGTTTATTGGTAAAATTTCATCCTAAGTGTTTTGATGGTATAACCTGGATCAAGCTCTGATCTGGTACTAATTGCCAAGTCAGTTCCAAAATCAGCTTTTGCGGAGCCGAAGTCAGAAATCTGAAAAAGTACAAGAAAACATAAAGAACATTCAAGTGTAAAAAATGGATAAGGAAAATTTATTAGGAAACTCCCACCTGCATGGATGCAGAAATCCTTCTTGCACTGTCCGGTTCCAGTCGAACAATGCATGCATTCAGTCCACGTACGACATCAGGATGCTACAAGATCCACACATTTTACAAAATAAAATCCAAAAGAAAAGGTTAAAAAGAATGCACATAGAACTAATATTTCACTATTTTGTATGAAACAATTCTGAAAAAAACATCATTCTCCTACCGGAACAAATTCCGGACGATAGCGATATGATGGATTGAGAAAGTAAGCAGCCAGATAGAGAGGGTGGTGAAATAATGAACTCCAGTGATTGTCAATCACACTCCAAAATGGTCCATACTTGTGTGCATCATCATTATGATTGATTTTAATTGCAAGCTTTGCCCTGTACATGTCATTGTAGATGAATGGCATCGAAAGGCTCTCATCACCATTGATCTTTTGTAGCACTTCAACTATAGGGTCAACTGATCTCCTAACATACTGTACCTTCCTCCAAAATGAGGAATCCAGCACAATGTTTTTCACTTCCTTACCCACGTCCAATTTTGAAAACCTAGATGAAAGCCATTTATTTGACTGAAACATTCTTCGAAGACCAATCCTATGATCAAGCAAACTCTGCAAAGTAGTAAAACTTGAAGCATATCGAGTAACAGATGGCATCAAAACTTCCTCACCTCCAGTAAATTCCTTTTTCATCAGATTCAACAACCAGATCCTATTGTAAATAAACTTTGTAACTTTTTGACCTTTCTCTATGCATTCTCGCACCCGATTTATTTTCATAAAATCTTCAAGCATGCGATCAATGCAAAAGGCAGCACAAGGGGTCCAAAATAAATTCATTCTCTTCTCTTCAAGCATCTTCCCAGCCTCCCGATAACTGGGTGTATTTTCGGTGATTACCTACACTTACAGTTAATATCAGAGAGGAGTCGAATGGGGGAGGGCAAAAGCAGAGTCGCCAAATCTAAGCACAAAAGTAAAGGAAACGATAGTATGCACACAAGTGAAACTTACCTGCACGACATTTTCCTCACCCGTCTCCTCAACTACTCTGTCAAGCATTTTAAACAAATATTCTGCATCATCAGCAACGCCAGTGGCATCAACTGAACAAACAAAGTATACACCACGGGGGCAAGAAACTAAAACATTGATCAATGTCCTACCCTGCATATCTTGCCAACTATCTGCCAAAATGGAACACCCTGTAACTGCCCAGGAAGACTTGTACTCAGCAAGGTAGTTTTTTATGGTCAAAAGCTCATCCTGTAAGAACCGACCAGATAACAATTGGCTTGATGGTCCCACTAAACCAGGCCCATGCTGACCAACCAAATCTAGCATTTTATGAAAATAAGGAGAGTTGGCTGCATGTAAAGGGACTCCTGCATGATAGAAGAATTTGCAAATAGCAGAAGAAACCTCTCTCCGCGACCTGCTGGAGGAACTTGTTTTCATTTGTTTGCCAGATGCTTGCATCTGACTCTTGGGTGTCATCAGAATATTAGCCTCAAACCTTGGTCTTTTCGGTGATGGTTCAGGGCCATTACCCTGGGAGATCCCTTTGAAACTTCTCCTAAAATCTCTGCGATATCTTTTGTCCTCGAGAAAAAGTTTATCATTGCCCAAGTGATGGATATCTTCTTTTTCTTCTTCCTCCTCTTCCTCATCTTCATTTTCTGAGTTCACATAAAAGGATGATATCTCTTTGGTACCAGGTCGTCCATGCCTCCTTCCTGTACGATGCCATTTCATGTTTTCTTTCATTTTGACATATACTTCCTCAGGTGCACTCTTACAAGGAGAAACTTCTCCTGGTATTCTAGCAAGATGTTGCTTGAACCGATTAATACCTCCACTTACTATCTTGTCACAGTAATTGCATTTTACCTTTTTCTTCCTGTCATCCTGAGGAACACCATGTTCCCACCCAGGGTCAACATATCCTAATGAACGAAGAGGAGCCATATTTATCACTAAACCCTTGTCACTTACCAATTGCTTACCTTTATTCCTATATCCAGCATGCTCTTCCTCCTCCACATCATCATTGGCGTGAAAATTCAAAAATGATTGTTCATCGTACTCAGTTTGCCTTGCCTTTTTACCAAAACGACACCCTTCTAGATTTTCTCTCATTTTCTGGCACACCTCCTCTGGAGCTTTGTCGCAATATGTTACTTCTCCGGAAATCCGAGCTAGATGTTGCTTCAACCTGTATATCCCACCGCTAACTACTTTTCCGCAGTAATTACATTTGACCTTCTTCTTTCTCTCATCTTGAGCAGCACCGTGCTCCCACCCGGGGTCTACATATCCAGCTGAGCGAAGTGATGCCATCTTCAGACCATTCCTTGTGATGCACTGCAGCTGTTTTCACGGCAATAATTTCCGGTAGCAGGAGAAAACAACAAGACATTTGGTAGTCCTACTTGGTAATGCATGATTATGTTATGTCATACTGAATCGAAAGAACATATTTTGAGAAGTCAAAATCAAGTCGTTGGCACAAAATGTCTACATGAGAGAGTTTTTGTAAGTAACATACCAATAATAATGCACATTTTGAATAAAATCAAATCCTTAACCGTTATACTTCAAAAATTAATTTATTATTTTCACAGGAATTCCCTGTAGAAATCTTTAATACTTAAAAATTCAAATCAAACACAGTCACAACCAGCAATTTGAAGATCACAAAACTGACAGTGCACAGAAATGACAATAAGCTTCTCTACAATAGTTCAAGAAACTATGACAAACCTAAAATTTTACTTCAAAATCAAACTTTAGCACATTCCATAAATTTCGTATAACAATTTGTGACAAATACTCAAATGCCACGACTTACAATCCCAGATAGAAAAACTAACTAAACATTCGATACTCGTTAAAAGATTCGATTAATTTACTTGCTATAAGAAACCGTTTAGTTTGAGCAAAAATGTTAGAAATAGAAAAATAACACCAAGAAATTGAAAATAATAATATATGAAATATCCAAAACAGTAACCGAAAAACAATTGAAAAGAAACAATACATCAAAATCAAGGAAGTAATAAATTGTGGATTTGCATACCAGAAAATTTAGCTGATTCTGATCCTATCGATGGATATCGGTGTTTCAATTTGAGTAACGTTTCACAGTGTTTGTTATATATTCCAGGATGTATTACCACAAAATGAAAAATTTCATGGATCGGATAAAAGAGTGAGGAAAGAACGAGTTGGTTGATTTGGGAATCGTGACTGTCTGAGTGAACACGGGGACAGCCGGGTTCTAAGGTTTCGTGCATAATTTTATTTCTACTTTTTCAAAATAGTAATGCTATAGCATTCACTGAAATTGCAACCTCAACTTACGTCACACTAGATAATATGATAAATGAAAAATGAAATTAAATGAAACTAATAATTTAATGTCACTTTGACGTCGCTTAAATTGTGATTGAAATTTCAATGAAATTAAATAACATTAATAAACTCATCGTGATTATTAATGTTTTATTTTACAATTTNGGGGACAGCCGGGTTCTAAGGTTTCGTGCATAATTTTATTTCTACTTTTTCAAAATAGTAATGCTATAGCATTCACTGAAATTGCAACCTCAACTTACGTCACACTAGATAATATGATAAATGAAAAATGAAATTAAATGAAACTAATCATTTAATGTCACTTTGACGTCGCTTAAATTGTGATTGAAATTTCAATGAAATTAAATAACATTAATAAACTCATCGTGATTATTAATGTTTTATTTTACAATTTTTCTCTCTCTCTTTTTTTTTTTTTAAAAACAATTTTCTTGTTAGAATAAAAAACATAACAGAGTTCAAGGAGATAAAAGAAAAGTAATTCACAAACACAAAAAACAAAAAAGGGTGGTCAGTGAAATTCCAATAAATTTTGATTACATCACACATAAAGTGACATTTAAGGATGTGTTTGAGAAATA
>CAIGRO010208301.1:0-13672 GCA_903798355.1 Fraxinus baroniana
TATAACTTTTTCGATACAAATAGAATTATCCATAGAAGTTTAGAGTGTGTTTAATTTATTGTTTTCTATTTTACAAAAATATTCAAAACTTGCTCGATATGGTTAAACTTGAAACATAAACCTGAAAACGTGTTTTCAATGTTTAAAGTTTAAATAAAATTCTAAACATAAGAATATAATTTTTTTAAAAAAAATAAAATTTTAGAAAAATATAATTATAAAAAATCCCATGAATAAAAATTAAAAATAGATCCTAAAAAAATAAACTATAAAAAATAAAATAAAAAAGTTGATCAATCTTAATTTATTATTTATTTTTATTTTACATTTATATCGGTAAAAAATATTGTAAGATTTCCCAATTTTGAAATATATATTACTTGATAATATATTAACATAAAGTTAATTTTTTTTTGGTTGGATAATCAAATTTCATGAAATAAAATGTTATAAAATAATTTATTCAAATTCCCAAAAATATTTGAATTGAATACGCTTATTATAAAAAGCAATAGCTAATCACATGAATTCTAATTTACCATCTTCATTGAGTTATTAAAATCGAGTTGTCAATTTTTTTTTTTGGTACCCAGATATTCCAGTTTAGCCAGACTAATTTTCTGGACCACCAGCCACTGGCCCCTCAGTAACTGAAGGAGGTAAACCGCGAGTTATGCCCAAATTGACCAGGGTTCGAGCACCATTTATACTCCTGACCCCAAGGGAGCCTTCCTCCATGGTTATTACATCATCAAGCTGCTCCAACCAATATTGATTATTACATCACTCAACTGCTCCAACCAGGATTCGAACTCCCCACGCTGAGGTTGTAAGCCCATCAATGCCCTTCCTTTATTTTAATAACTATTAATGGTTGGCAAAGCTTCCACATTTTATTTATATGTCAGAAAAAAATATATTGAAAAAATAAGAATATTTACAAATAAGAATAATATTAACAAATATTTAATAACTATTGATGTAATATTTATTTTATTTCTTTGGTTTACAAATAAGAATAATATAAACAAATATATTTTGTCTTTGAAAAAAAATTAGTAAAAATAATTTGTTTCGTATATTTGTTTAAAATTAAAATTTAACTTTAAAAATGATTTTTAATTTCCTAAAATTATTTTTCAAATATAGGCTTAGAAATAAAAATTCACGTAAAATTAAAGTGAGTGTGTCTCTGTCAATCTTTACGTGGACTCGAAAGTAATTTTTCGTTCTTCGCAATCACGCATTAGTTCTGCAAGACCGCCGCCGCCGCGTACGAAAGCGATACGACGGACCTTCCAGAAGCTCTGCAATCCTTTAAAATAACAAACTCCAATAAATTCTGAGAAAACCCTAATTGGTTTCGTTTCGTCGTTTTGTTTTATTCTACGCTAGAAGGAGAATTTTACAGAGTGATGGGTATTATAAGGAGTAGCTTCTCATTCATGTGTGGAACAGTATTTGGAATTTACGTAGCCCAGAATTATAATGTTCCAAACATCAAGAAGGTTGTAAATGAGGCCCTTTTCTCGGCAAAAAAAGTTGAAGAAAAATACCGCAAGCCCAAGAAGCCTGGAGACGACACCGTATGAGTATTACCCCCGGCATTTCGACGATTACAGGTGTTCCCTCACTCAATTCCTTCTCATTTTTTTATTTTTATTTTTTCCTTGTTGGTAGACTTTTTTGACTAATTGTAATTCGATTCAATGATCGCCAGAAAAATGGACTTAGAACTTCTGTATTTTGTCGGAATCTTGGTATATAAGTAATTAATTAAAGGAAAGTTGTTTCGATTGAAAATTATTTTGAAGTTCAAAGTGGTTTACCTGGTTATGTTACTATGGATTTGAACTTCTGTATTTTGTCGCCAGAAGAATGGACTTAGAACTTCTGTATTTTGTCGGATTCTTGATGTATAAGTAATTAATTACAGGAAAGTTGTTTCGATTGAAAAATTATTTTGAAGTACAAAGTGGTTTATCTGGTTATGTGAATATGTATTGGACTAATGTACCTATGTGGAGCGGAATCTTGCTCCAAAGTGGTTTATCTGGTTATGTGAATATGGATTGGACTAATGTACCTATGTGGAGCGGAATCTTGCTCCAAAGGTTTAAGTTATCAGGTTTTGGGATCTATTGATTTATATTTCGCGCCTTTGTGTATCTTATCCAGTGGGGAGCAATATTTCGCTATGTATGAATATCGTAAATCTCCCTACATATTGTGTACTTGTTTACTTCTAGTAATTGTATGGGATTGCTACGTGCTAACAGTAGTCTTTGATACCCCTCAGCTGGGTAATAACCAAGAAAGCATCTAAGTGAGGGTCCTTTTCCCATGATTTCTTGACCTGTTATGGTATTCAACAAATGTGAAAAGATCAATAGAGTACATATAAAGCATGTATGTTAATAAATATGAGGCTTAAACTTAATTTAAAAATTATCCATGAAGTGACTATGGGGTCATGGTCTTACTTTGCACAAGAAGGAGATTACAAATTTCTCTCTACCTCGAGGATGCACAGAAGTCATCAAGGATATCTCTTGGATCGCAGCAGTAAGATAATCGTTACAGGCAAGTTGGATAAAACAATAAAAATCAAGTATACACATAGTCAATGAGTGTAATTAGAGAGAGGTATCACTAAGGAGAGAGAAGGAAAATCAGCAGCAGTAGATAATAGAACAGTTATTGGGACTCATTAGCTGAAAATTTTTGCTAAATTGGACTAAGATCACAGATGAATTTCCAACAGGTATGAGTAAAATGTTTAGTTTTCTCATTCTCTCTCTATCGGTGATGCTCACTTTCTTTCTTGTAATCAAAGTCTTCAATACTTTTCAACAAAGCATCAACCATTGTCTCCTTGGTTTAGTGCAGTAGACTCGATCAACCTTTAACCTTCAGTTCCTTTCAATGTAGGTAAAGCAATTAAGAGTCCATGGTTTCACTTACTTCTTTTATTGTGTCCTCTTTGTGTTTTTGCACTCAAAGTAATTGTTTGATGATCTTTATGGGTCTTCTCCTATCAGAGAAGTAATGGGAAAATTTTTAGTTTTTTGCATGTGCATGTACTTTTACCTGGTGCACAACATAATTAAGAACTTTATTTCTGGTATAAAAAATTGTTCATGGTAAGGGAGCTCAATTTAACTCATTTCCTGTGCTGATACTGACTCGTGATGTATGTCTTGCCTGCCATCTGTGAGCTAGAACCAGTTGAGGTTCAGATGCCCAAAGTTTATCTAGTTGCATGCGACCTTAATGCCAGATTATTCCATATTAGAAACTACATTCTTCTCTTTTAGGTGGATGAAAGATTATTTCATATTAGAAACTACATTCTTCTCTTATAGGTGGATGCCTTTTCTTTTAGAGTGACAAAAGAGATCAACGAAGAGAAAGAGGAAACTTTATGCTCTGGTTTTGTTTTTAGCTGGTTCCACTTTATTCTTGTCAAGTCAAAGATTCTGAGAAATATATCAAAACAAACAAGAAAATCCCATGTTAAAGAAATATCAGGATTTTGGACATGATGTGGAAAGCTAGATCTAGCTGAATCTTCAAGAGCCGGAAAGTTTGTATGTGGAAGAATCTGATCTAATTGGACAGAAAACAAATGAAGTCACAATGAGCTTAGGCTTATTAGGTAAAATGTAAATGAAATTAGAAAGTGATTACTTTTTGGAACTTGAAAATTTTCAAATATATATAGTTATTTATCTCTCCTATAGTTATTTATCGATTCAATGTTAACAACTGGGTAATGATGCTCCTTCATGAGGCAGAACTTAAGCCTCGCCATAAAACAAATAAATGTCAATAAATTATTACAATGCCAAATAAATGCATAATACTCCATAAACAATATTTCATTTTCATTATTAATCAATTTAAAGTGTGCAAACAAACAATAGAAAAATCTATAAATAGCAAAAAGAAACTATTACTTTTGTTGGTTGAGCAATGGACTATTCCCAAAATGGGTCTGTGGGAAACATAATGTTTTATTGTTTTAGTGGGACGGTTAGGGATGACAAAAAAGCTCGGGTTCGGCTCGGAAAAAGCTCGAGCCGAGCCCGACTACAACGAGCCGAGGCTCGAGCCGAGCCTCATTTTTTTTGGTTGGGCTTGGCCTCGGGCCCTAAAAAGCTCGACGCAAAAGGCTTGAGCCGAACTCGTGCTTTTTTTATTTAATTTATAACATGTATAAACGTATAAATTTTAAATTTTTTAAATAAAAAATGTAGATTTGACATAAAAATAAAATAAAAACCCGAGCTGGCTCGGTTCGGGCTCGGCTCGGCCCGCTAAGGCTCGGGCCGAGCCTCATTTTTTTTGGTTAGGCTCNAAATTTTAAATTTTTTAAATAAAAAATGTAGATTTGACATAAAAATAAAATAAAAACCCGAGCTGGCTCGGTTCGGGCTCGGCTCGGCCCGCTAAGGCTCGGGCCGAGCCTCATTTTTTTTGGTTAGGCTCGGCTCGGCTCGTTGACATAGCTAGGGACAGAATGATATTCTCAAAGTGGGTCAATCAAAACTTTTGCCCACGCTCAAAGCAAATAATGAGGCGTGCTATGAGACATGTGCCTCACTCAATTGAGGCAACTCCCTCTGTTGAGGTGCATTCTATCGGATTACACTAGTAATCAACTTTCCTGTAATACATCCCTTCACCTCTATAGGAGTATATCTTCCATCCAGCTTTTGCATTATATTGCAACTAACCCATAGTACTTTGGAAATTCTTATTAGCTGTGTATCTTTCTTTTACAAGTATCTTCTCTTGCATGGTTTCTCGTCTGCAGAATTTTCTTGGTTGATCAAAATGTTTTACTCTTTTTTTATGTTTGTACCTTTTGATTTCTTTACATCTTCATTGGTAATCTATCTCGTTTAAGAAGAAATTGTTGGCGTATTCTTTGTAATTCATGTCTTTACAAGGATTTAATCTTTCTGGATTAAAAAATATATTAGTATTTTGTAGTTACATCGTTAAATCTTAATTAGGTATATGGTTGATCCTTAATCTCTAGTATTACTTCTAACTTGTGATTTCTCACACACCTTTCAGGAAATATGGGCATTTTGAGGCCAGAGATACCATCGTTTTATGGTAGAGAACCAGGCACGTGACTCAAATCAAGTCCTACAAGTAATAACATTGAATTGATTACAATTTTAATTCAATAGTCAGGACACTGTAAGCTGATAGTAAATTTAGAACTACTGATCTTTATCTATTTAAGTTTGCATGGTGGCTGTGATACCACTACACAGGAGCAGATGATATTACCAAAGAATAACTTCACTTTAAATAAATCAACTATAGACAAGATCTTAGAATGAGTATAAAGATTTCCATGCTTGGATCGAAGGTTCTTCATAATTAATCATAGAAATCTAGTACAAGAAGTGGAAGGATGTATATACTCCTGAAGCAGTTGAAAGGAGGTCATTTAAGCGGGGTAAGGATATGAAGGAATACCTACATTGAAGTTTATACCCTTCTCTTCAGTGATATTAAATTTCTGAGCATGAGATGCTCTTTTCGCTGTTCAGCAAGCCACTTCTGGTTGCTGTGTATCATCCTCCAGAAAAAAAATTTGTGTAAGCATGGATTCATAAGGTTGATTAAAGATCACTGCGAAGTAGAATCTCGTTTTCCCTAGATTGTAGAATATTAAATTCTGAATTTGTTATCTACACTTTCTAATCATTGACATAGGTCAATCCTTATTGCATAGCTATATTTTTTAACTTCTCAAAGAAGTGCTAGCTTGTTTCATTTTAAATGCTGCTTCAAAGCCTTTTGTAGTGCTAGTGAAAGATGAGGATTATCATGAAACTTTGAAGGAAATGCAGTATTTTTATTTTATTTTTTCTGATAATTTCACCTGTGGCTAGGTAGGGCGGTTTGGCAGACCCCTGCCAGTTTATTTACTAATCCATTGAAAAATTACACAAAAGTTTATGAGGGAAATGGGATTTTGAATTTGATCTCCAGAAGTACATGCTACCTCATAAGAAAAAATAAAATGTAATCTGGAGAAGATACCTTTACTACGAAGAGCCTACCAAATCAAGCAAAGCCATTGCAAAGCTCAAATGTAAGGAAAACATACCATTTATCTTGAGCATGTCTTTGAGAATAATTGGAAAATTAGTCTGGCTTAATAATTTGAAACTTTTATGGCAATACCCTTGTTAGCAAGGAAGTCAGCAGCATTATCGGCCTCAAGTAATACTTGTACAATAAACCTGAATGTGGCATCTAGCCACTTAATCTCGTCAATATTATGTTGGAAAATCCATGATAGATTCACTAAACCACGTGCACATTGAATGGTGTTTGTAGAATCCAGCTTAATTCCAATATTAGAAGCAGTAACCTCATAATTTTCAGCAGAATGCATTCAACTCAGCTTAAGAGTGATCTAGTTGAAGAAGTAAATGGTTTTGTAAGAACTCTTATCGCTTGCTATTCATCGCTAGTTGTGGATGTGGTACAGAATGAATTTTTGCGATCGAGTACGAGTTTGTTGTTTGATTGGTGATGTTAATTGTAAGCCATGACATCTAGATCTTATTATAGCTGCTTTCTCAGGTATAGAAAATCAAAGGTTGCTCAACTAAAGCTGCACTAGTGTGAAATGGTCCAAATCTTGATACTGCATTTGCTTCTGCTGGTATTCATTACGACCAGGAGAAAATGTTCTCTTGCTGTTGGGTTTCTTGCTTTCTTATTATATTTTCCAAGTCAACATTCATAGATTGTTCTGGTTGAAAATCAACCTAATTTAAAACTTGTCTACTTCCTGAAGACATCGCATCGTCTTGCATTGAAAACAAGTACTATTTCACAAATCAGTAGTTATGGAAGAGTTCATTTCCTGAATATTACGTGTGTGCACATTCACACACGATTAGTATCGTATAGGACTAGATAAGATAATTGGAAAACGATTGATGTTTATGAAAATAAATTGCAGGTTTTAATACTCCTTTTCAAAAGCCTATCCACAATTCTATTTTCTACAAATCAGAAATTATTGTTGTTGCTTGACGCAAGGCCCTACCTTGACTATGGGATTGTGACTTAATATTTGTGCATTTCAAATATGGATGTTCGTTTTTCAAATGCTGGCCAATTTTTCCACATTATATGGGACCAAATTAGTTGGCTTAGTTCAAACAAATTAATAAGTCCCCTTTTACGGGGTTTGATTTAATTGGTTGTCACTGACCTAACTTGTTTCAAATTCATTATAAAATGCTTTACTCAAATTACAGATTCAATTGGACCGTCCATTTTTTAATACAAAGCACAAAAATTATACGAGTTGGCGCATCGTTTCGGGGTCTGAATGGAACATTTTGAAAAGTTTAATGACGAGTCTAAACAAATTATAGTAGCTAAGATGACACTAATTGCAAAATTCAATGCTCATTAGTTAAATTAACCGTTCAAGTAAATTTCTTAAGAGGCAAAGATATATAGTTGTGTAAAGCATCAATTTGGTCATTGTTCGATTGATGTTAAATAGCAACATTACAAAATGGGAGATAGTGGAATTTTGAGTAATTGAGTGGATCCCCATAGGAATATTAAAACTAGTGGTTACTTAGCTTACACAAGTATACACGTCCTTAACATAAATACAAGACAGTCAATTCGAAATTGTATCAAAATATATGTGGAAACGCTTTATTTAAAAATGGGTGCATAAACAGACTCCAATAATTAAAGCAGCGGTCCTGCCTAAAACTGTCACCAAACGCATGGTGTGTGTTATTCAATTGAACAAAAGGAAGAAAATTAAACAATTTCTGCTGCTTTCGTATTCCCGAGAAAAATACAAGTTGAAAATGTAAAACGACCCTCAAAGGAAAGATCCACTTCTGGGTTTTCAAGAACAATAAAGCTAGTTGTACAATAATTGATAACAACCTTGATTGACAATAACGTATTGTCAAAATTCGGACCATTGATATGAAAAATAGTTTTTAACAATTTTTAAATTGGATAAATGTGATGTCAACAAAATTTGTATAAGAAAATTATTGTTCCACAAGCTTCTTCTATATATATACACAACAAATGATAAGGTTACAAATGATATGGTAGCCATTTCTTCTGGCTTTTACAGGTTGAATGCAAACAAGAATCTACACAAAATGCACTTTTGAGGGAAGTGCCACTTATTTCCTTATTTTAAATTTCAAATTGTGTGAAACACCTTATCCTATCTCGATCCGAGGTTCTCTTCGTCCATAATCTCTTGGGATATCAAACTCAACTTGAGATGGATTATTACATGGAAAAAAGAATCTCGACATCATACAAGTGTATAAGACCTAGACCTATTGGAGTGAATCTTTGCAGCCACCTCGGCCACCACGAGTCTCGTTAGAAGCAAGCCAGCTATTAGAGCTGATGTCATCAACATTGTGAATACTGCACTCCAGCTCTTGGCTGAAATGTATCCCGTTAGAAGTGGACCTAAGGCGGCCCCAATGGAACCTGTCCCATCTATAATAGCCGTGACTGTGGCTAGGGCCCTGGAATTTCCTCTTAAAGAGCTGTGTGTTCCCAGGTCAGCCGAAACTGCAGTTGTTATAAGAGCATATGGTCCATTCACAAACATGCCAGTGATCAACATGAGAATGATATTTACAGTCATGGAAACGTGTCCGTAGCTTCTGTAGAAATAGAGAGACGGGATTGCACAGTACATGAAACTTGCGGCTGTTATGGCCCGTGCATCTAACCGATCAGAAATGTGGCCAGCCAGGATCCCTCCAACCACTCCTCCAACATCAAACAATGTAGATAAAGTGCCAGATTCCTCGTTAGACACATACCTTCCCTCAATAGCTGCATCGTGAATACAGAAGACAGTGAGTTTTCAGATCAATAAATATTTAAGAGTTAAATTGGAGAATTTTGTGTACCTGTGTGGCTAATGTAGAAAGGAAGCCAGTAGAGGAATGTGTAAGCCACCAATTTAGCAAAGAAAAGGCAGAGAGCAAAAGGAGCGACCCCGGGAATTCTCCATGCTTCTAAAAACCCAACAGCAGACTCCGCTTCGACCTCTGACTTCAACAGAGGTTCTTTGACTTCTTCCCCTAGTTTTTTGGGAGAGGGGAAATCATCATCGTCTATACCAGCTCCAACGGATTCAGGACTCACCGGCAACAAAAGAAATACGATGATCCCGACAAAAGTTATACCTAGACCAGGAACAACCATGGACCAACCCCATCCATACTTCAACAACATAGAAGCAACCATAGACCCCGTAATGTTCCCAATCGATGTGTGAGCATTCCAAATACCCATTATAAGTCCTCGCTTCTTCTTGCCAAACCAATTACCTACGACTGCAACCACAGAAGGCCAACCAGTCGATTGAAACAATCCAGCAAGAATTTGGACTATTAAGTAGTAATAGAAGATATGGACATTTGCCCAATATCCAACTCCAAATAGAGCAGTGAATAAACCAGTTCCCACCATCCCTATAGTCAGAAATCGTCTAAGATCTATCCGATCACCTGCGTGCCCAGAGAAGAACATTCCAATAGCATAAACAAAAAGGAAGCCCACATCAAGCTCCCCGAGCAACGATGTACCATCGGAACCAGTAAATGGTTCCCAACCTGCTCCAAGCACCCATGAATTTCTACTGCTTTCCAATGGCTTGTGTGCATAAGCCCTTCTCCAAGAGAAGGGGGATTTCAAGTTTACATCTGGTGATTGGGGATCAAGTGCACTTTTCACAATGCTGGTAGTTTTTCGCGTAGCGTGGTAGGCCGTGTACGCGAAAAATGTTACTATTAGGACAATGGCTTGATAGGTTCGGTAAGAAATAGCCGATCTTTTTATGTACTCTACAAATCGAATTCCTGGGGGCTTGCCGACTGTTATTTCTTGGACTGGTTCAGCAATTGAACCCATCAAAGGCTTCTTTTTGTGTTTAGATTTTCTTGAAAAAAATTTAAAACCACCTTTTATTACCAGAACTCGAAACCTGAAACCCGGGAAAATATCTGAACGTTAGATATCTTGAACAACGTAGAAACTTGTACAAAGTTCAGAAATAAGACAGACAGATTCATTTTCACCCTCCAACTCCACCAATATTAATAAAAGAATATTATTATTCTCTTGAATATAATAGACTACTGATTAACAAAAGATGGATCCAAATACAACAAAATCGAGAGCCGGGCATGTGTAATTTAATTTATTTTATTATTGTTATAAAGGAAACCACAAGAATATACTGAGCCCGTTTGGGAGATATTAAAATCAGATTAAAATTGAAAAACTAGTCGTTATTATTAATTTTTATTAGACGATTGACACCCAATAACGGCTATATTTTCAATTTTAATTGGATTTTAATCGATATCAAACGGGTTCTGCCTCTATTTGTTACACATTCGTTCAAAACTTATTTTCAACCCCACATTCTTTAATAAAATAATATTTTTCATCACATCAATAACTTTTGTTTACTTTTTAACCACATATTTTTCAGTCATATCATTATTTAAAATACATTATTTCCTCATCTTCTAGATCCTTATTAAATAGATTTCTTGAATAATTTAGCTTAAAAGTAACTAGTACGTCGAATTAAAGATCAAATTATTGTTCTTATATCGTCTTCTATAAAAAAAACATTAACAACTCATCCAATGTTTCCTATGTAATGTAAAAAAATGCATAAAACTGAAAAATAAAAATTGTCAATATTGAGCTCATTGAAAGAAGATTATGGTTATATTATATTAATCAAATACGATTAAGACAATGACAATCTAAAGAAAATCTTAAGGAATAAAGCTACAAATGTGAACCTAAAAATTGTAACTTCGGATTGTTCAAAGCTTCTCAGAGAATCTCTAATTCTACAGCAACGTGAATGGTTGTACATGTGCCAAGCAAAACAGAGTGCAGAGAAGAGCATCTTCAATTGATGTGAGTCGGGAAAATTATGGGTTCATGAACAAGAGGGATGATGCAGATAAATTATAAAAAAATTCAAATATATCCAAATTGTGTGTGAAAAAACTTACTTTTGAGGATCGAGTTCACAGAATCGTCGTATCTCCGCTTCTCGCTCTAAGCTACTATAAATGAGTATTTTCAGTTGCTTAACAAAAATTGGCTCTTTTTTTTTTCTCTTTGTGAGAGGCAAAGCTAAAGAGGTTACATTTAAAGACGTTTGTTATAAGAGAGCGGCTTTTGAAATACCGGAATCGCCCTGGTTTCATTTTCTTTATCTTTTTCACTTTTATGAACTATGACCAGTGAATGACATATCTACCCTCGTCAAGCGTTGTATGGTACAATTTATTTGAAAACTAATTTTTCTCAAATTATTTTTCAACTGTTCAGTTAAATAATGTAGTACGTGGTATCATAACTTTTTATATTTTTTTAACGACATATTCTTCATAAAAATCATTTTTTGATTTTAAATTGTGTCTTCCAAAAAAACACTTGGCCGGCCTATGTTTGGTGGGTGGGGTGGGGGGGGGGGTTAAAATCAAGTTTTTGATAAATTTTGATAAAAATTGAAGAAATTTGCGGTTGAAAAATTGTAAATTCATAAGATATGTGATTATAATTAATTATTGACTTTAATTTGTATTAAAATTAAATAGAGACTTAATGTTATTTTATAATTGGAAGCTCTTTTTGTTAAAAGTAACTCAATTGAAATAAAATTGAACATCCATTTTGATTAATGAATAATGATCTTCTCGAATATCATAAATTAATTGATCTATTTATTGAATCCATCAGGATTGACGGGGCTTGAATCTGCAATTTCCATCTTGGTAGGGCATGCTCGCACTTAGAATGAAAAGAAGTTGTTACTGGCATAAAATTTTTCATTGAAGTTACATGGAAAATATACCAATTGTCAGATAAAACGCGTTTTATACTTGTTAAAAACTCAAAGAAAAAGACATCAAACTACAGTAATTTTGATAGTGGGTTTAAGAAAAAACTTTGAAATAGGATCTCAGTACATTTAACTTCTTTATTTAATTATAAAACTCAATGTTTTCAATAGAGGAAATAAAGGAGGCAGGTCTCTCTTAGGATATCAGCATGGCTCCCCGTCAAGGCTTCATAAAACTTCTTAGTGAGTTATAGAGGCAAGTTCCACTTGGAATATTAGCTTGTCTACGGTGTCCAGGCTAATAAAATCATCTCGCGAATCGCGATGCGAGATATCTCATGAAGTGAGAAATAGAACGATTATCCCGTATAAGTCAAATGAGGCAAGTCTCGTTTGGGATATTAGTGTGACTCATATATCGAGTAACAATAATCTCAAGAAATGAGAAATAAATACAGTTGGCTCGTGTAAGTCAAAGGAGACCAGTTTCACTTGAAAAAAAAAATAGCAAGGCTCCCTTGTCAAGGTTTAACAATAATCTCACGAAATAAGGAATAAACAAAATAATCATCTCGCGAAGGGAGTTCACAAAGTAAAGAATAAATAGAATAATCATCTCATATAAGTTAAAGAAGGAGAGTCCCGGTTGTAATATTAGCTTGACTCATCTATCGAGATTTAACAATCATCTCGCAAAGCTAAGAATAAATGACAATCACATTAAAGAGAAGAATAAACATATGCGGTCGAGTCGATTAATAGACATCTCGTAAAGTGAGACATCTTACGAAACGAGGATTAAACATCTGACAAAGATAAATTAGTTTACTTTTAAGTTGCTTTCTAGAATGCAATCTTTACCAGTAGAAAAAATAAATTCGAAAATTTAATCTAAAGTCGTAATTAATTTACTAGCTGGGTCACTTAGTGGCGCACTTAATTAATTTAATCTAAAGTCGTAAGTGACCAGACCACGTCTAATGACAAATGAACCAATTGTCGCAGTTTCCTAGAAAGAAAGTTAATGTCGTATGATTTATGATGGTTCGTTTATTAATATGATGACCAGTGTCCTTTTGCATTAGTCAAGTCAATTACTCAACTTCTCATTTTCTCCCATTATTTACCCAAATAAATTATTTTTCTATTCTTCAGTCATTTACCCTGGAAAACGAAATTGCAACTGTTTATCTGGTTAATTTAACTGCAAAATTTTGCCGACCACAGTTTTTTTTTTTTCCATGCATTACTCATTTGGAATTAATTTAATAGTATATTAACCTCGGTAGAAATATAAAAATCATCGTACTCGACTAGAAAATTTGCTCGGAAAAATCGAACATAATGATTACAAATTTTGAAAAAAAAAATAAAAAAAAGTCCTGTTTTCATCACGGGAGACTGCAAATTTATTAATAAAAAGCGGGATTTCCTCTTTGGAGGTCAATGTGGTCAATTCACCACTAGACCAAAATATAAACAACCCCGTGAACCACCAATTACAAAAGGGGCAGTTTTGTCATTCCACCAGCCGGGTTAAAAATTGAGGAGAGGATATTCGCATATAAGAAGAGCATAATTCTTTTGGTGCAAGTGTATATTCTAATTGCATAATGGTGGGACCCGCGATGACATTTACATGGGGCCCGCTAATTCCTACTTGACAAATCTCTCGTACATAATAATCTAATTTAAGAAATTAAAAGGTTGTCTGTCTATTTAGAAATGATCCGTTGG
>CAIGRO010208303.1:0-10987 GCA_903798355.1 Fraxinus baroniana
AGAAAAAAAAAAAAGAAAGAAAAGCAAAAGCCGTTTCATTCGGCAAAAGTCCGTGTACACGTGCATAACGGCCGTTAACTTTGTCGTTTCTCGTTCACTGTCCGTTCAGATTTCCTTCGCGGCTATTGTGGGCCCCATTGACACCTCCATGACCTTTTCCGTTAAATCATTTGTTTATATTATTTTCACAATAATAATAATCAATCCATTTTCAGTATAACCCACAATGCCAGAATCAAAAAATTCTTAAGAGAGAGCAATGAGAAATCCAGATGGGAAAGAACTAGCCATTGAAGAAGACATGCATATATATTAAATACCCACAAATACAATTGTTTATGTATATTTTTTTTTTATGCGGCATCATCAAGTGATATCCTTTACACAATCTGTGAGTATTTTTTTCAGTTTTTTTTATCATGAATTTGATTTATCCGTGTTCGCGTTCTTGTTTTTGTTTGATTTGGTAACTAATATGATGAAGTATATCTATAGACTTCATGTTAATTGGGAATGTTTTATTCTTATATGTATATATTAATGTTCTTTTTGGTGATTTTATCTTGAAAATTTGTGAAGAAGTGCAATTAAAGATTGAATCTTTATTGGGTATATGGGAATTTTCTTTCAATGTTCGATTTTTTTTTTTAATTTTTATTTTACGCATACTCCTTTTGTTTCTATTATTATATTGTTATTTAATACAGAATGTTGGATTTGAGATCAATCCGCTCTAATGATTTCCCTTTATTTGTTTAGCTTGAGAATTTATAGCCGATTTTTTTCGGAGATTTTTCATTTCTGTGGCATATATTTTACTTGCATGCTGTTCTTAACTGTTGTAAATTTAATTATTGAACTTTTATATTCCTATAGATAGATCCTTATTTTACAATTGAAATCATCTCTATTACAAATGATTGTAATTTTTCTTTTTCTTTTTTATTTTGATTGTGTCTCAGTTCACTGAATTGTAGTTTGTGGCCTTTGAGTTACTGGAGAATTAATGGCTTGTGAACACTTCTTTTTTGTGTATCATTTATCTGCTATACTTAATGATTTTATGGTTACACATAGTCATCAGTGTATAGCCAGTCTTTATTGTTGATAAAGATTTCCCCACCTGGGTGTTTCAAAATGCTTTCTTTAGATAAGTAAGGTAGTTTATGGGACTAATTGCAAATTTGGGTGTTTCCAAATTGAGTGATTTATATGGTGTATTCATTTAGTATGCTTGAGAAGGATACGTGGCATATATTTGGTCGGATCATTGCATTGAAGATATTTTCAAGGATATGTTGCTCGTATTGAGTGGTTTGCTATATGTCGTCTCTGTAAAACTGCCGAGTGTGTTGGTTTGAGGGTGTGTTCCTATAAAGCCTTATCTACTTATGATCTGTGCCTAACAAAATAGGAATAATTGTGATTTAGTTTCTTGTCGAACAGTATTGTCCTTTACAGTTTGGTTTGTTACCTAAGAATTTGGTATTTTTGTTCCTTCTTTGCGTTTTGGATCATTGAATTTCATACAAAGATGATCTTTTTAGCTGTGACTTGTTATGCTTTTGGTATTTATGAGTATCTTTTAGTTGGGATCTTTAATTGATTGCAGAAGGGACACAGCTTTTATTTGGCTAGTCGGTATCTTACCCTGGATATATTATTCTTTAATATATTGACGCACTTGCTGCCATGTTGGAGGGTCCATCATTTCTCGTTGCACGGGATTTGCCAAGTGCCTGTGAGCAAGAGAGCAAGTGGCTTTATAGTATTTATCATGTCATCGAACTGTCGAAAGGCAAGCGTCGTTTAGAGGATGCAGAAGAGATTGGGTCAACAAAGTCACACAAGCCTCTCGATCCTGTAGAGAAGGAAGATTTCATTTCTAGTCTACGATCACATAATCAAGGCACTGAAGGGGATCGTACGGGTTCGGGTTCACTCATCGGCCAAATTGGCAAAGACCTTTCAATCAGTTGTCTGATTCGTTGCTCGAGGGCTGATTATGGATCCATTGCCTCGTTGAATCGGGAATTCAGATCTCTAATTCGTAGTGGGGAGCTCTACAGGTTGAGGAGGCTTATGGGTATCACCGAACATTGGGTTTACTTCTCGTGCAGCCTTCTTGAATGGGAGGCCTTTGATCCGATCCACCTCAGATGGATGCATTTGCCTACGATGATGTCAAATGACTGCTTCATGTGCTCTGATAAGGAATCATTGGCAGTAGGTACCGAACTTCTTGTATTCGGAAAGGAAATATTATCATTTGTTACCTACAAATATAGCATATTGACCAACTCATGGTCGCCTGGCGTGAAGACAAACACACCTCGTTGCCTCTTTGGCTCTGCTAGTCTCGGGGAAATTGCGATTGTGGCTGGCGGTTGTGATTCGCAGGGAAATATACTGAGCTCAGCCGAGCTATATAATTCTGAGACAGGAACTTGGGTAATCCTCCCGAGCATGAATAAAGCAAGGAAATTATGTTCAGGGGTATTTATGGAAGGGAAATTTTATATTGTTGGTGGGGTTGGAGTTGGCGGTTTGGGTATGCTCACTAGTGGGGAGGTTTATGATCTGAAAACAAGGACTTGGCACGAGATTCCTGATATGTACCCAGCACTTAACAGTGGGGCAGAGGACAATAATACGCCTGCAACATCCAAGGCTCCACCTTTGCTTGCTGTCGTTAAGAATGAGTTATATGCAGCTTATTATGCCAGAATGGAAGTGATGAAGTATGACAAAAAGAGGAACTCGTGGAATACTATTGGCAAATTGCCTGAGCAGGCAAGCTCAATGAACGGCTGGGGACTAGCATTTCGGTCTTGTGGAGACCAGCTTATTGTAATTGGTGGGCCGAGATCATATCAACGAGGGTTCATTGAGATCAATTCTTGGGATCCTGATGATGGTCCTCCTCGTTGGAACTTGCTGGGCCAAAAACAATCTGAAAGTTTTGTCTATAATTGTGCTGTGATGGGTTGCTGAAGTATCTGATTGGAACTTGCTGGGCCAAAAACAATCTGGAAGTTTTGTCTATAATTGTGCTGTGACGGGTTGCTGAAGTATCTGATTCCAGATATGGATCTACAGAAATTCCAAACTGTTTTATATTCTCTTAGTTTGTTTCAATGTGTGTCCGCACCAACTTCTTTAGTTACTCAGAAAAATCACAGCTTCAATAATTGGGAAGGGCAGGGTATAGTTTTCAATTTGGTAAGGAATTTGCTATACTTCTACAGGAACATAAATGAAATTTGGGTTGCAAACTGTTAATTCTCTTTTCCTTTATTTTTCTGACTTCTGTCGTTTAAAATGCAGTCGCTTATTTGTTTGTGATGTCTTAATATGATAGCTAGTACTGCCTTATATAGCTTACCTTTGCGTTAGTGGCTTCTTTATCAGGGTTGACTTTAAAATCTTGTTTATTATAGTGTCTAGCGCGTACCTAACATGTAAAACATGTAAAGCTGTGACTATGACGGAATTTGAGGATATTGCATCAGAATAGAGGTGAGCTGCTGATCTTGGGGAAAGGCTCAAATTTATGCTGGTTGAGACTCAAAGATATGCTGGTTTGAACTCAAATTGACTTGAAATTTAGCAAATTGGATTAAAGCTCTATAGAATTATACGTGTATGCGAGGGCAATGTAGATTAGATGGTACGAGGTGGTATTACAGAGAAAAAAAAAAAGGGTTAAAATTTTGTCTATTTATTTGAATGGGCTTGGAGACTAATTTTATATGTGAAACGACAGCCTCTCATTTCCTCCCCTCCTCCCCCGACCAAGCTCGACTGGTCTTATGCAACTCTTGCTTTTACGACGTTTCATTTTACAGGACTTGAATTCAGTAGTGATAACATGGAACTGATACTAACTTGTTAGAATTAGACCTCAAGAAAAAGGAAATAGAAAAAGATGCCATAATTTTAATCTCTCAAAATTTGAGCTTTAATGTTCGGATCATAATTATAAGTTTCACTCTAATATTTAAGACAAGTCACCCTTTAAGTCATAGCATACTGGTAGAGTTTGATACATAATCACAACTAGGGAGCTTTTCTCTGCTACTTACAAAAAAACCGAGTTCATGTTTGATGGGGGATAGAAATCAAAGTTTTAGTAGATTTTGATAAAAGTTGTTGAAATGTGTGATTGAAAAATTGCGAGTCCCATGAAATATATGGTTAAAATTAATTATTGACTTTCATTTAGATTAAAATCTAAATAGTCCGCATGTCAAAAGCTTGGCGTAAATTTGCAATTTTGTAGATCGAACACAGAGAGAGATATACACTCTATCAATCAGGATTCTTGATTTTGAGTTCTTGTTCATTGTAATTTATGCCATGTTATACCATCTAATCCTACTATTAAAAAGCAATATAGCCCATGTTTGAGCCCCATTCTTTCTCCCTTTTTTCCATTCATTTTTCTACAACTCATTTTTAACTACACGTTCTCCAAATAAAATTATATTACACACAAATCTAAAATTTTTCATCACTTTTCACTATACATTCTTCCATCAATCACTATTCAAAAACTAATTCTTCATAAAAAATGGGGGCCAAACAAATATATATTATATAGGGACTAAATAGCAATAAAGCAAAGATATATGAATACTTTTTCGTCCTCTTTCTCTCCCTTGTCTGACCTACATAATCGTCAATGGAATAAACCATTTCTACAGGGAAATGGTTGATAAAAATTCTACAAACTCTCACATGTGTGGGACCCACCAAAATAAAAAATGGAAAAAAAATACCCACCTTGCATTTGTGAGTGTTTGTCAACCAAACCACCCTCATGTGAACCCTCACCTATATGAGTAGCATGATTGATCATCAATAGCCAGCCTTGATACTCTGCACTCGTCCCTCCCCGTGAATACAACTTCTTTTCTCAAATCCAAATTCAGCATTGAACAATATCTAAGTGGAGACCGAATCCCCTCTCGAAGCTTTGGATAGGGTGCGATGATCTCAACCAATCCCTATTCGATCTCAAAATCGGAATCTGATCACAATAACGTCGTTCAACTTTTAAACTCATCTAGAGAAATGGCAAACTAGAGATTGACAAAGATAACGTCGTAACGTGTCTATGCAAATTTTTGCACAAGCAAGAAATTATATGTACAATGTATTTAGTGTTACAATACCATAATTTTCAATTATTACACTATTATTTGACCCCTTTTATTAAAATTCATTTTCAATAATATATTTCACAAAACCCACAATTTTTATCAAAATTCCAATCATATATTTTATCAATTTTTATCAAAATTTATTAAAATTTTGAATTTTTAGCAAAATCAAACAGGAATATAATATGGTAAGTAATTTTGGAAAGATTACATGTAAATACAAGTGCATGTGATGGTTTAATCACGTGCTTATGTTGGTTCCTATTTATTAACCAATAATACTATTTGTACATCATGATTTATAAATTGATGTACAGAACGATGATGTGGAGAGAGAGAGAGAGAGAGAGAGGTCATTAAGAAGTAAATTAATATAATTTACATCACCATACCATAAATCACGATGTATAAATAACATAGATTGGTTCTAAAAATGTGATAGGGGTACAAAATCAAATATTCATTTTAGAACCTTTTTTTTTTGTTTTTTGTGTGTAAATTTTCATATTAGACAAATATCAACAATAATATTATCCATCAGCAAAAGTCAAACCATAGATATTGAATTTAAGCCCTTGTTTGGTAAGAATTAAAAATATTTTTTTAATAAAGTTTGATAAAAAAAATTAATGAAATATGTAATTAAAAAGTTGTGAATTTTATGAAATATGTGATAAAAATTAATTGTAACTTATATACTCTTAATTCTAAAAAAAAAAAAAAAAATTGATCTGCTTTAGGACATCATAAGTCAATATAAGAGTGTGTTTGGTATATATTAAAATGAGAGAATGCATTTTTATGAAGTGATGTGATAAGAAATATGTGGTTGAAAAAAAAGGAAAATTTATGATTGTGATGGAAAATACTATTTTATTGAAAAATATGTGACTGAAAATAAATAGAAGAATGAGAATGAAAAAAATAATGTGGTTGGGGGCTAAATCAAAATTTTAAAATTTTGAAATTCAAAATTACGAGGGCCCCTTTGATACGGATAATTCTTAATTGGGCCCCATGTCCACCAGACCGACCCCACACTCACTCCCATAATCCGCTTTGCAAATCATTCATTTTTATTTTTATTTTTTAATTTTTTGATTTTGATTTCCCGCCCATACACATACACGCGTATATACACGCACTTGTCACACACACACACTCTGAAAACTTCTCTTTTCTTTCAGTTAATTTTGGTTCTCTGAAATTTCAGAAATCCCTATGGAGGACTCGGCCACCACCAATGTTCAATCCCCTGCCTCGGGTATATTTTGATTACTTCTGTATTTTAATTAGGGTTTTATATGACTTTATGTATCTGTATGCGATTTTATTTTATTTTTTAATGTAAATTTTCCAGTGAATGCTGGCAAATCATCTTTGAAACTCCTTCGTTATCCGCTTCGATCATCTATGAAATCTAAGGAAGAGAAGCATCCGGCTGCTGATTCTGCCAACTCCTCTGTCTCCAAGAGGTCTCTCTCTTCATTCCTTTATTTGTGCGCGTGTTGAGTGCTTAATGTTACGATTCTTGTACGAGTTTGGAATTTAGCGGTCTGAATTATTTTTTTTTTACTTTAACTCGAATCTCCGTTCAAAAGTAATTTGGGGTTTTCGTTTGACTGTTAATGTAGGATTCAACTGTAGAATGATTGAAGAGAGTAAAAAATTATCGTATTTTATTGGTGATCTTTTCTTCGTGTATTGTGATTAATTATGTCTTCAGAATCAAAGAAACGGATTTATCATCCCAAAAACTTCGGAAAATAACATTTTTTTTCCTTTACCCCAACAACTAACGAGAATTATTTTCTATTTTTTGTGTACATTTTTCTTGGACTATAATGAATCCCAATCTTACAGTAAAAATTCCAGTGAATTTTAAGACGGACACTTATTGAAAAAATTCTTTAATTTTTATTTTAAAATATTTGTGATTGTTGGCTCTGCAATCTATTTAGGGTCTATTTACGAGTATATTTTTCTTCGCATTTCTCTAATCACAAAAATCAGCCTCCCAATAATTTTTTTAATAAAAGTTTTGTCCTGGGATTATGAGGCTTCTCACTGTTGAGTTTAAACCAAGAGAGATAATTTTATTAAGACAAAAATATTATACAAAAGACACTTGGACACTTCCACTCACACTTATAGGAGACCACTCTCACACTTAATTGCTGGACCCACTATAGCATATATTTCCCTGCCTTCTCTCTCTTGCACACTCTCTCTAATTCTCTGCACTTTCTCACTTATACACACAAATACACACTTAATGTAATGAGCACACACACATATAGGTTGATGATTCTAGATAATTCCATTATAAGGAATTCTCCCGGACTCTAAAATAGTGGTGGTGTATGGATTCTTCTACGTTTCTTTAGTTGGTTGCATAAGGAAAAATCTAGAAACTTGTTGATGATTCTTCACTCACAGCTTAGCATAAATGATTTTCCCTTTCTTTCTCTCGGTTCATAATCTCTATTCCAGTCCAGAAAATGCAGAACAAAAACATTCACGAAAAACTTCTTTGAAAAGCATGCAAATATTATTAAAGAAGCACTAGTTTCTCCCTTTTTATAAAGTTTTAGTTATTGGATAGTCTAGCAGAAGTTTATTCTACTATTAAGCTCTGATGTGTACGTCCAGGGGAAGACCTGCATCAAATGTGAGTAAGAGCGTGGCCGTTCTTGATTTCTCTGGCAAGGAGAAATCTGCAAAGCCGCCAAGAAGACTGTCTGTTCCTTTCAAGTCTTCTGCCAGCCCTGCTCCAAGATCTGTAGGCAATATTACCCCAATTTCTGAGGCTAGAGTGAAGAGGTCTGCAGCCAACCAAGGAAAGAGTAACACACCAGTTTCTGATGTTTCTTTATCATCAAGTCGAAAGAAATTCTGCGTTCTATCATCATCTTCTTATTGGCTATCTCAGATTAAGCTCTCTGAATCAGCTTCAAAGCACAAAATATCTCTTTGCTTCTTTAAACTTGCTCTAGAGGCCGGATGTGAGGTATGGTAAATTGTTTTCCATCTTTGTCTATCTAAAATTTTGATACACACTCTTTAACCTCTTAAAAGCTTAGAATGCTAAATGATAACTTTCACAAATGATGAAAGTTTGAGATGTGTTTGAACTTTGATAATAATCTTGGTTAGGATTCATTTTATATATGTAGCCCCTGTTTTGTACTAATTAAAATTTTCATTTTCATTCTTCTACTCATTTTCAACCACACATTCTTTAATAAAATAATATTTTCCATCACATTAATAACTTTTCCTTCTTATTCAACCACACATTCTTCATTAATCTACTATTCCAGAATACATTTTTCCAAAATAATATGGTTCAAACACACCCGTAGTTTTTCAATATTATGAAGCACAATAATTGAGTTTTCACCCCAAAGAGCACCTCTAGATATAATTACTCTGAAGGTTAATAAAAATACTTAACTTGATAAGATTAGATATGGACTCCTTTATGATGAACTTCCTCTGAAATTAGGCACTAGTTAACAATATAGTTAATGCTGTTTTCCAGTTCTTGGAAAATCAATAAGTAAACAAAGAACAAGAGGAACATGTTTGGGAAACTAATCCGAAATAGGCTGTATATGAAGTAATGCCTGCCTTTGTGCAATTTGAAGACAAAAACGCCATGTGAAGTGAAGTACCAAGGGCAGCCAGGAACTATTTATTTTTTATGCACTTACATTTCTGGTCTTAAATTTGTTCGCATGAGTTCAATTTCATATATTTTGGACCTAAATTATAGCTCGAGTGCTGACCTTCTCCTTTCGTGTTTTAAAACAATGTCTTAAGCCTCTGCAGAAAATAAGGGATGAGCTTAAATCCTATGTGTCTCGCTATGACCTTTCCGAACTTGGAGAATCCGTGAAAGAGCTGTTTGAGATCTATAAGATATCAGAGAATTTTGAGCAGTTGCAACCCTCTGACAATGGTCCTCTTGTGCCTGAAGAAGGAAATCAATTATCTGATGACGATGTTAACAGCTCTATTTCTTTGATAATTGATGCTGAGAAGCTGAAGCCGAATATATCGGATACAGATGCTGGTGAAATTCATGGAGTACAAGAAACAAACAAGGAAACCAGTAAGAAGAATGAATCTGTTAATAAGGTAAAAAGATCAGTGAACAGGGATGTGACAAACTCAAAATCCTCTTCTGAAGTTCGGGGCCGTAATAGTACCCAAACGAATCCCAAGAAACCAACAAAGCAAGAATTAGCTAAAGATCGGGATAAGTTGAAGAAGCAGGGAAAGAAATATACTGCTGGAGAAGGTAATTGTGTATCAATTCCTTTTTTCTCACACTACTTCCGTTGCTCTCCTTCAATTTAAATAATACCGTTTTTCTAATGATGTTTCAAAACAATGACAACTATAAATAGATACAATTGTTATGGACTGTTTTATTTGTTACAGGTCCAACTCCCTCTTCACCAGAGAAAACTCTTCAAGAGAACAAAGAAAACCTTGTAAGAAACAGTTCTTTTATTTATATTCGTTACTTTATGATCTGTAAGTCAAAATTTTCCAGCATTTTATCTTTCGACTTCCTTAGGTTCACTATTAAATTTTGCATCTTTCAGGATGTTCCCCAGACGGAAATCAGCGCAACAGAAGTGTAGGCAAACCACTAAAGCTTGCTGAAAAAATAGTAGCCTTGTTTGGCTTGTTATTTTCATTAGAATTTTTTTTTTCTTTTTGGATTTTATAGAATACTGAATGGTCTAAGGTGGGCATATTTGTTAGGTGTGATTTGTGAATTTTGTAATTTTCTTGCGTGTTTATGAATTATGTTATGAATCTTTATGTATTTGTCTACCTTTATACAATTGTGTTTTGTGTGTTAATATTTTGGTACTTTCTATAGAAGATGAGCTAATGGAGTAGTTTCACTTGTTTGGCTACACATTTTTCCCTGAAAATATTTTCCTTTTGTTTCTAAGGCAAATCAATGTAAAAATTCTAAGGGACAAATTTTTTCGGTATTGAGTTTTCGAACTCTGAATTATTTCCCTGACTGTACGATACGTTAACCCTTAGTTAGAGGTGTACTCTATGATTGTACTTTTGCTTATTCTCATTTTCATTTGGATCATGTTATATGTACAATATTGATTGATAACATCTCGCTTGACATTATCATATTTATTCATTTTAAAAAACTATTTTTTACATCACATCGTAGAATTGTGACAACACATGATTGTCAACTAATGTTGTACACTTAGATTTATTAATTGGGGAAAGCCATTTGTACCCTTTCCTCTACACTCTACATTACCCGACCCCACAAGTGCTCTCACATGGGATCGGGGTCCCACTTGCATTAAATGTGCCGACCCCACCCCCAATGTGAGAGGGTGGGTGGGCCCGAGTAAGGGAAGCTATGCAATTGGGAATCAATCTCCCGTACTCTATGATTGTACTTTTGCTTATTCTCATTTTCATTCGGATCATGTTATATGTACAATATTGATTGACAACATCTCGTTTGACATTATCATATTTATTCATTTTAAAAAACTATTTTTTACATCACATGGTAGAATTGTGACAACACATGATTGTTAACTAATATTGTACACTTAGATTTATTCATTCTCATTCTAGCAGTCTCAAAATTTGCAGCACCTATTGTCAAACTAGTTGTATGAATTCATTGTACAACTAGCTCAATTCTAATTTTGGTAATGCTATGAATACACACAGCATTTCCCTTCTAATTTTTCATAGTAAAATGAACTAGATCATGAAGGAAGGTTCTGCATTATGTTTTTGCCAATAGTGAT
>CAIGRO010208327.1:0-12284 GCA_903798355.1 Fraxinus baroniana
TTGGGGAGCAAACCCAAGGACTGACTAATTGAGCTACCCCTCAGGGTTAAGAATGAGATAATACTAGATAACTGCTGACTAATATTTGATCATCTGTTGTATGATTTGTTGGATCAATCTTCTAACTACTAATTTTTCTACTTGCATTATCTAAATAATGTTTCTCATTATACCTAAGACTGCAGTTTTATGGGGAGTGGAGTCGTTTTATGAACTTTGATTATAGAAAGGCTAACCTTTGCTATCCATCTCAACATATATATTGATGATACGTGTTACATGAAAAAGATTTTCAGATGTCCGGCTCCATGTACATCATTGAGGGGATCCTACCATCTCTTGTTGCTTGTATTGGAAAGATAGCTACTGTTTTTCTGTTTTTACTGGTCCAATCGTCTCTCTCCTTGTTTTTGTTAACCCATAATTTTCGTAAGGGCAGTTGATTTGGTTTTGATCCAGACTCGATGTTTCTTTCTCTGTCAGATGGATATTGAAAATTGTAAATTGAATATATCATCTTAAAATATATGGATTCTGATACGGTATTTCATTCTGATACGGTTAATTGAATATATGGATTACCGTATGGATTCTGATACGGTATTTCATTCATTTGATCAAATATTTGTATAAATGGCAGTTCCGGCACTTCGCCAATAAGGTTGGAAATCTTGAGCGTCCATTTCTTAAAGAGTTTTTTCCTCGCTGGGTTGCGGCCTGTGGTTGTCCAGTGCTGAAGTATGGTTCTTGTTGTAAAATTGGTCTTTACACTGTCTTTTAGGCAGTTCAATTCTTACTGATTTTCCTTTGATTTTTATACTTTTCCTTTTGGTCCTGTTTAAGGATGGGGTTCTCCTATAACAAAAGGAAAAATATGGTTGAGTTAGCAGTACTGCGGGGATGTACAGCCAGGCCTGATTCTAATGCAATTGTTAATAATGGTAATCTTGATAATGAAAACCGAGAAGGCGATGTTGGATGGCCAGGCATGATGAGCATAAGGGTTCATGAGCTTGATGGCATGTATGATCACCCAATTCTACCAATGTCTGGTGAACCTTCGCAGCTGCTGGAAATTCAATGTCATTCAAAACTTGCTGCTAAGCGCTTCCAGAAACCCAAAAAGGGCTCCAAGCCTGATGGTTCTGACGACAATGGTGATGCAGTGCCTGCTACTGATATGCGACCAAAGTATGTTTTACGAGTTTAGTTCGTGTAGGTGCATGTGTTTTTCAGTACACAGATGTTTGTACCCGTGAGATACTCTTTTCGAATTGGATATGGATTTTGTGGGGGGTTTCCTAATTCTTACACGAGTTGATATAATAACATTGCAGTTCTGATTCTCCCCTGCTGTGGCTTCGAGCGGATCCAGAAATGGAGTATCTTGCTTTAGTTCACTTTAACCAACCTGTTCAGATGTGGGTGAGTATTTACTCTTATCACTACCTGATGATTATTTGTTAAAAGGACCATGGGAAAGGGAAAATTTCACGTATAATCTTTTACTTTACTTTTAAAAACTTCTAACTATAACTTTCACAAGATTTATACTTTTCTGAAAATCCAAATGCACAATTCCTAACATAGATGATCCAAGACTTATGTATTGACATATGACCATTAAGCAAAAAAAAAAAAAAAAATCTCTGGAAAAAAATATGCCTGATTTATTAGTTAATTCTCACAGACGAATATAAACAAAAGGACTTAATTATTATTATATACACTTGCCTATATGAATTGTAATTATTGATAGTTGAAGTAACGTGTGAACCTCTAGTGCCTATCCATGTAATGAAAGGCTTAATATTGATGATTGCAACTCAAATCCCTCTCTTCCTTTGTTACCTAGTCCTCTGTTCTGCAGTTATCAAGGGTTATATTCTTCTCCATCTCTTCTTCTCTATGTTGTTAAATACTTTGCCTTTTCATTTCTTTCTACTTTCTCAAGTTCAATTATGTATTAAAAATAAGCATTCTAGACTGTCAATCTTATTGCCTGGACTTTTTCATTCCTGTCCTTGTATATTTCTCTTGCTTCTGCTCCATTGATGATAAGCTTCCAAATTAATGGTGTGTTATTCTATTTCTCTCCTTCTTGACAGATGTAATATTCATTTTTTTTTTTGGAGTTTATTATCTGCAAGTGATATATCGACGTAGTTGAAACATTCAACTGGTAACATATGGAAATTAAGTGCTCTAAAATTTTTAACTCAATTCCGAAGGGGGTTGAATCCATTGAAGCCAGTCTAATGGCTGGAGACAGACATTTAATTGGGTTTTTTTCTCTAAGTTCTGGTAAACTCTTATACAGTACAAATATTTTAGGTATGCCTGGTGTTTACGTCTTATAAAGCTAAACTTGAATCAGACTTGAGATATCTTATGCGAACCTGTTATTTTGTGAGAGACGAGGACAAATTCTTTGTTATATTTTGAAGTTTGTGAGCTTCTATATGAATTGCTGTATCGAAGGAAGAACTGTTTTCCTCTCTCACTTCTGTATGTGCATTATTAAATTGTGGTTTTCTGTTTCCTTCAAAACGGAAACTACTAATTCACAGACCTTACCTGAAGAAAATGGAAGTTTGATAACAATCACAATTAACCAAATGAAAAGAAGCTCTTTTATAATTTACTTGCTATGATAACGTATTGAAACCTCTGCAGGTTCATTATGTTGATAATTCTGAAACACTAATCATCTTAACGGATTTATGCCATTGTTGTGTTCCAGATTAATCAATTGGAGAAGGACAAGGATGTTATTGCTCAGGCCCAAGCTATTGCAGCATTAGAGTCGTTACCACAACTTTCATTTTCTGTTGTGAGCGCTCTAAATAACTTTCTCGTGGATTCCAAGGTCCCTTATCTCTTTCCATTTATTTTAGTATATTTCCTCTTTCTTTTATCTATGTTCAGTGAGTTGAATCCATTTCTACTTGTGTTGTTCAGGCTTTCTGGAGAGTCCGAATCGAGGCTGCCTATGCGTTAGCTAGTACAGCATCTGAGGTATACCCTACAGAATATCTTATTTTTTATTTTTTGACAAATAGATGAATGTGTATTGTCTATGCTATCATAGATTTTTTTTTCTTTTTTATTTGTGATTACTGTTATGGCAAAATTGCTATTTACATTGTTTTAAGGTGAACTTGACTTTCATTTTCTCAGAATGTATTGTCAATTCGCCTTTATAAACTTCATGGTATATATTTTGCGTGCCTGTGCATCCTGTGTTTATTTTGTTTCTTCTTTTTCCTTTTTTTTGATTGTTCAGGTAAGTAGGCTTTAATCTCCGTTTTGTCACCTGTGTTCTATTTGTCTGTATTATGGTTGATCAACATGTACCCTCTGTGTTATTAAAATGTTATATAGGCTACATATGTCTACCAGTTTTATCTCTTTCATGATCCCTGAAAGAGATTCTTCCTCTCATTTATGTCACACAACTTCATTGTAATTATTATTGATCTTCTAAGCTTGTTGATGATATCTTTTACAGTTTGATTATGTATGAATTCTAATTATTGATATGCGTGTAAATGATGTTTTTATGCTTGTCTAATCAGGATACTGACTGGGGTGGCTTACTCCACCTGATCAAATTTTATAAAAGTCAGAGATTTGATCCAAATATCGGACTTCCCAGGCAAGTTTTTTATGTTATACTGGTTAAATTTGGAATACTCTTTTGGACCTATTATTATTATGTTGATTTCTACATTCTTTCATTTCTAGGCCAAATGACTTCCGCAATTTCCAGGAGTACTTTGTACTTGAGGTAATGCAGTGAGGTAGGATGTGATTTTTGCATCCAAGTTCCATCCGCAATTTGTAGCTGGTTTTTTCTTTACTTTTTGAAATTCTCTAGGCTTCTCCCAACGAGATCCACCTTTCCACATTTTTTTGAAAGCCCCAAGCTTGGGACGGGGCATACTTTTTTTTTGTTTTTTTTGTTTCTAACTCGATGGTCTCTCCCCCCTTTGGTTATTCTCTCACCTTTTCCATGTCATGTCCGTGGAGATGCTTAGTAAATATAGATCATTATTATGTCATTATTGTTTGTTCTGTTGTACATGGCTTTGATATTTCCATCTCTCTTGCTGTCCAACTACTAAATTTTTTATATTGATCTACGTTATTGTCGAATCAAGCTTAAATCGATTTGTTCATGAGAATGGAATACTTCAGAGAAATACGTTCTTGACATAGTTCAATAAGGATGGTTGCAACGCTATTCAACCTCCTCCTCTCAGTCAACTATTTATTTAGTGCTTGTGCGACAAAGCTTTTCATAAAAGTTGATGAAATGTGTGGTTAAAAAGTTTATAAGTTGTGCATCCCATGAATGTGTGGTTAAAATTGATATTTGACCTGTTGAGAAGTTTGAAATTTTTTTAACAAAGTTTAATCAAACAAGCACTTGAACATTTCTTATGTTTTGAATATTCTTGCATCTATAGGAGGGTAAAGTAGATGGGTTAAGAGGGATTCTTGTGTCTCAACTATTTGATGGTGCTCCAAGTTCCCATTTTAACCTGTTCTTCATGTCTTCATAGAAAAGAAGGAAAATTAACAATAGCAGATTTCATCTTCCTACAGTTGTCCGTATCTTTATGATGAAAATTGAGTTTTTAATTATTTTTTTAGTTAGTATTTTCTTTATTAAATAAATTCGGAATTCAATTCCAATTAGAATTTTTAATTTTTGTTATTATGTAGATATTAGTTGTTATTATCTAGATTAAAGAAATAATCAGATATTAATCTTATGTTCCTTGTTATCCTTCCTTGAGATTGTTTCCTAAAGCCTCATTTTTCTGATAGATGGTTTTGGCAGCTGGAGTCCTCCAGGGTATGCTTTTGCACATCCTACTTCCAAGTTCTTATCGAGTTCCCCAGTTTTCTCTTCACTTTCATTTGAGAATCTTAAATTTTTACCATGCCAAGGTGTTTGCTTAGCTGGTTTTCTCAGGAGGATGATAACTGTGATTTAGTTCAAGGAAAATGTCCTCATATAGCTCTTTATCCTTCTTGGTGTGTAATGTTTTGGAGGAAAGTGAATTGTACAATCATATATTCTTGAAATGTGACGTTGCTACATCTTGTGATGCGAGTTAATAGAAGCTGGTTTTGAATAGGTTTCTCCTAAAAGGTGCAGCCAGCTGTTTATTTTAAAATCATTGGTTTTTTTTTTCCTTACTCGTGAAGGTTAGATGATGTCATATAGAAAGCTTTTGTTTTGCTATCTTTTTGGATAATTTGAGCCAGAAAGAACAATTGATTGGTGATTTATGAGTTGGCTTCTTTATTAGCTTCTATGCCCAAGGTGTAAGGATTTTCCTTTATCTTTAGCTGTTTCTGGTTGATAGAATGTAGTTATGCATTCTTGATTTTATTTTTCAACTTAGTTTTTCTTTAGTCTCTGTTTGATGGCCATTATAAAGAGAAATTGGTGGAAAATGATGTTTTGAATAGTGATTTTTTTTGGAGAATGTGTGGTTACAAATTTTGGAAAAGTTTTGGGTTTACGTACAAAATATTTTATTTGTGAATGTGGTGTTGAAAATGAGTATGAGAAATAAAGAGAGTCAAAAAGGAGCTTAATTTAAAGAGATGTCTTTGCCCATTGGGGTGAATGTGTATCTTAGTCATGATTAATTACTGTTTCTAATGAAAAAAGAAAAAAACACTGCAGACACTGTCAATCTATGATACCCATCATCTAATCCTTTCTGCATAACGTATTTAGGAGAATTAATAGCATCTCTATGACATCTTTCTTTTGCTAAATTTTCTTTTTATGCTTTCATTATAGGCAATTCCACATGCCATAGCCATGGTCAGGGCTGCAGACAAGAAAAGCCCCAGAGAAGCTGTTGAGTTTATTTTGCAACTCCTGAAGGTATCTTTTCATTATTTTATTACCTGTGAATTGTGCTACATGGACTTTTTTGTGGACTGGTAAGCTGACTTACCATGATGCATGAGGCAAGGATATTGGGTGTGCCAGTGGCATAGTATCTTATTGGGTTTATGTCTTGTGGGTCCATGCAGGGATCACTAATACTATGTGGTTTTAGCATAGCAATTTATTTTGTTAAAGATAGACAGTTCTCATTATTGAAAAATAAGTTAGAGAAAATTTTAATCCGATTTCTCTTTTTGGTATGGTAATGTTCAATTTTCGCATGGTTTGGGAATGACTTGTGGTAAACAGGAAATTGAAAGAAGCCATAGAGATGATGCACCACTAGTATGATTCTTATTGGACCACTATTTGGTTGTGAACGAGAGACCTAATAACATGTACTCCTGAGAAGTCCTAAGACATCCTGCTCAACTAATGTTGAATTTTTATTCACTCTGATTCCAGTGCCTTAATGGACTTTGATTTACTTTGTATCACGTTTTCTGATTCCTGTATGATAATTATATCATCACATTTTGTTTTTATGATTTTGATTTGCTTGTAGTACAATGACAACAATGGAAATCCATATTCTGATGTTTACTGGCTTGCTGCATTGGTCCAGTCTGTTGGTGAACTTGAATTCGGACAACAGGTATATAACCTGGCTTGCTTCAATGCTATTTCTTTTTTTTTGTTTTTTTTTGTTTTTTTTTTTCATGATATAAAAAAAGCAGGAAAATGAAAAGTTAATGGGGGAAACGATGATGGAATTGCTTATGTTTTATTTGCATTGGCTCCACTAGGTTGAAGGTCTGGAGTTGTTATTTTTAAGTGGTTAGAGATAATGCATTATCTTGAGGCTTTATTCACTTTTCTGGATCCTTAAATTCTCGTTTAGGTTCTATTTTTGGAGCCTTTTCCCATTTTCTTTTTGGCTCGCTTGCGCATGGGGGATGGGGGGATAAGCATATACTTTTAGATTGAGATATCAGTTTTTCTTGTTATTTTTGGATAACAGTCCATATGTTGCTACTTTAGTTCCTTGGTTTCATTCAATTTGAAAGACGTGTCATATATGACGGAAACCGGAAACTAATTTGAGGTTCAGAAACTAAGTTGAAGAAGAAAGGGAATAGTGGTACAGGAGAAGTATATTCTTTACCTGCACTCATGGTGCATTTATAGGTTGGAGACCCACAGAATGTTCTGCATACCCTTAATATATGTAATACTCCCTCTCAACTTGGGGTGTACATATTGATAACCAGACCTCTGTATTTGATTTGCGGCTGTATGCTCTTCATACATACAGCTTAACCCAATTTTGTTGTTTATCCGGTTTAAATTCCATGAGCAGTTTATATAATTTAGATGGGATTGTTTATAGTGATAGAAAAATGAAGACCTTTCTCGGGATTTTTATTCATCCATTGGAAATTTTCAAACTAGCTCGGTTGAATTTGAAAATTCACTCATTGATGGAAGCTTGTTACATTTGAACTTAAATGACCCTGATGATGTAGTGTGTCTATGAAGGATGTTGATTTCAGATACTATAATTGCTCCGCTGAGATGAAGCAATCGGTTATCTTTTAACTCTGCACTTTAGCCATAAAAGGTCTTAGTGCCTTGTGTGCTGCATAAATTGTAATTATTATCTGTTTCACGCCTTATATTGTAGTGCTTGTTGATTCTGTGGCAGAGTATTGTATACTTATCTCCCCTTCTCAAGAGACTTGACCGGCTTTTGCAATTTGACAGGTAACACTTATAGGATATTGGATAAAGTAACGTGATTCAGTTTATGATGTACTAACAGTTTTCAAATTACAAAAGGTTGATGCCAAGCCACAATGGGATTTTAACAAATAGCTGTATCCAGTCATTGACTCAAATTGCACTCAAGCTGTCAGAATTCATACCTCTTGTAAGTTCTCCTATTAGACAGTGCACATTCTTAAGAATCTACTGTTTCTGATAAGGAGCCTGCTGATGCTTCCAGGATCATGTTGTTGAACTTATTAAACCATTTCGGGGATCAACCACATGGCAAATTCGAATTGAAGCATGCAGAGCACTCCTTGACCTTGAGTATCAATGCAGAGGAATGGATGCATTACTAATACTATTCATCAGATACCTAAATGACGAGATGTCTCTGAGAGGTTTAGACTTCATGAACTCAAGTTCCATATTGCCATTCTATATTTTTGTTCCTCCCCCTCTCATCTACCCTCCTCCCTGTTCTCACATATTTGTGATTCCTATTTTTCATAAAAATTGAGTTCATGGATCTAATTTTGTACAAATGGTGTTCTTTTATTATGTTTGGTAGATCTTGTTTTCCTTATCAGGGCTAAGTATATAACTTTGAAGAATTTCTTATCTTGTTACAGGGCAAGTTAAATTAAGTGTCCATGCTCTGCGCTTATGTCAGATGCAAAATCCATCCGATCCTGGCAATGATGTAAAGAGTGACACACTTGTGGCCATGCTTCGCTTGCTTGAGAGCTCCCTGGCCTTTAACAACGTTATTCTTCGTCACTACATTTTCTGCATTTTGCAAGTTCTTGCTGGAAGGTGCCCATGCTTGCATTCTCTTAATAACTCAACTTATTATTGCATGCACCTGATTGCTAGATGCAAAATTCATTATACACTTAATTTTTATTTTTTTGATAGGTAATTATACACTTAATTAAATGAGAATATTTATTGAACATCTTTTTGGTAGGATTTATGTTATACCACATACAATATGGTTTCTTTGACATAATTAATGTCAGGTGACTAAAAAGATGCTACTCTAGAAATTTTAAGGTATAACAGATTCTTAGCAGGATTTTCATGCTAAAATGCTAGTACTTGTTGCTAATTAAAACCTTTACTAGTTAGATATTTTTCCTGTACTTTATTTTAGCAACAAATCATCACAGCAATTAACTTATACCATATACACTGATTTTGTAAATTTTATAATAAGATTTATTTATTTATTTATTTTTATTTTTGCTAGAGAGAGGATAACATGGTATTCTTGTATCCCAAAAGATGATGGGTGTCAATAATTTTCAGCATATAGAGCTTGGTTTGCAAGCTAAAGCTTGTTGCTAATAAGAATCATGAGTTCCAGACTCAATCATGACTGGTTGTTTTTTTGTGACTTGATAATGGCAATCAAGGGGTATTCATTTATACTGCATGTATTAACAGATTCGTCCTTGGCAGTTTTAAGCATTTCGTGATAGATATATTATATGATGAAATTCTAACGAGCTTAAGAGCATTATTTTTAAAGAGTATATTCTATCATTTGGAGAGCATCTATAAATTTAGAGAGTTAACATTTTGAAGTATTCCAACAAGCTCTTTATATTCAGCACTTAATTTTACTACTCTCAAAAAATATTTATTATTTTTCTTTATCTTTTATTTTAAATAACTTTTCTTTAGATTATTTTATTACTTTCCTACATTGAAAATTGAAACTTTTTGAATGCATTTAATTTAAAGAGTCTCTTGGAGTATGATTTTAAATGTTGACCCTTTAAAATAGAGAGTATCTCATGTTTAAATAGTTTCTTGGAGATGCTCTAACATGTATATCCCTTCATATATATACCGTGTCTTTAACCTCACGCTCTGCTTTGAAGTCCCATCTGCTTTCCTATTTTATTGTTGATAGCCTAGCATATGATGGAGTTGTATCGTTTGATTGATTGGTTCTATCCTCCAGAATTTTGGGAAGTTGTACTAAATATTTTTCTTGTATATAGGGCTCCAACGCTATATGGGGTTCCAAGAGATGAAACACTGAGGATGGGGCATGCAAAAACTAGCAGTGAACTTAAAAACATTTTCGCTGCTCTTGTTAAGCAATCTAATCCTCCAGAACCTTGTTCAGATGCCCTTGAACTTCCAGATGATATTTTGGTTCCAGAAGTTTCCAAGGAAGTAAATAATTATCCTCAAAGTCATGAACAGACTATCGGAGTTACCTATACTACACCTACTGGTTCAGCAACTCTGGATGCGCACAGGACAGCAGATACTATTTCTCATAGTCCAGTGTCGCACCATGGTGAGGATGATCCCATCACGATTAGCAGAGTGTCCACTTTATCTGAAAGTAATGACATGAAGCAAGTCACTGACCTGTTACATGATAACTCAATTGTTCCTGAGGCTTCAAGAGAAGCTGACACTTCATTTGACATTCATCTGCAAACGGGATCCGGTGGTGACCCTGTGCATGATTCTGTAGCCATTGCTGAAGTTCCAAAAGCTGATAATACTGTTTACAGAAGTTATGAACAAAAGAAGCCAAAGCTCAAGATTAGGGTCAAGCATTCTGCGGCATCCAGTCGGGCAGAGGAACCTGATAATGGTAGACAGATACGATCTCAAGATGGGGCCACTGATGCTGATCATGGAGCGAGCAGCTCAGTTTCCGTTGATGCACCCCAAAGAAATTTCATCGAGAATATTAGCACAAGCAATCAGAACCTTGATGATGTCAATTCTAGCCATGATGTTGGATCTAGAGTAACTGCCAGCATTGGCAGTGCCAAACTGGCAACTGAACTACAATGCACTGCAGATTCAAGCAAAGTTTCTTTGCCGCTTCTACCTGATGATCACTTGCCTAGTAACACCATGAAAAATGATTTGGAAATGCCTAGCCATGGAAATACTAATTTACCTTCACCGGCTGCCTACATTCATTCCTCTGGTAGAGAAAAGGATAAAATAAAAGACGAGAAGAAGGAGAAGAAGAAGAAGAAGAAGGAGAAGCGAAAAAGGAATGACCACGATGGTGATCCAGAACACCTTGAACGAAAGCGACTGAAGAAGGAAAAGAAGCGGAAAGAAAAAGAAATGGCTAAAATCCTCTACGGTGAGACAAAAACTGTGGATTCAGTTGGATTGAGGATTAACGAGGGTGGTGGAGCAACCTTCAATGGGGAAGCTAAGCAGCCAACTCCATTGGAATTTGGGAACAACAAAAACTCGAGCAAAAGTAGAACAGAAATGGCAGAAGATCCTGCAACTAAGATGAAACCAAGTGAAGCCAATGCCTCGACAAATGTAAACACAACGGAAGACAGTGCAAGTGCACGCCAACCTAGTACCGGTCATAAAATTAAAATCAAGTTTAAGAATAGAATGATTGGCAAACCATGACAACTGTTCTACAGTTTGGTCTAGAGAAGAAACTTTAGCCATTGTGGAAATTACTGTACGAATTCTTAATTCAGAAGCTTAGCCATTATATTTCTTTTGTCGCACTTTCCTCGTTATATGATTCCTTTCTCCTCTCTTTCGTGTTCAATATATAACCTTTTCAGAAAGTGTTAGAAACTACATAATATTGATCTTTAAACGAGTTTAAAGGGCTGTTTGATGCAGTTTCTTTTTCCACTTTTCTAGAGGAGCTTACTAAGGAGGCCACCGGAAAGGAAATGAAATAATATTAGCAACAGAAATTTGGTTTAATCCATTATCATTGTGTGCACATAAAGAAATGGTTGCTGTATATCGTCTATCCATATGTGTGCACATAAAGAAATGGTTGCTGTATATCGTCTATCCATATTTACCAAAGACGGATTTCCTATTGTTGATTTTTTGGGTGGTGTTAATTGATATACATATCAACATAATAAATCGAGCAATTTCATTTACATTTACATGGAGCTTTCATTGCTACAAGGAGCCCCAATAGTCTTAATTTTGCTGCTACTGCTGCTTTATTTTTACAGTCCGTCTTATTCCCTCAACAAAAATGGCAACAATACTATCTCTGATTCATCCATCAACAACATAGACAGAGCGCCTATCAATTCCATTCAACCTTCATCACCTATTACCAATATTATTACAATTTTGCTACATGTAGATCAAGTTTGACATTGTCGTGAGGTGTCAGCTTTTTATACATTGATTTTAACATCATTTTAAACAATTAATGACACAAATTTTGACACATCTTGGAATGTCGAACTTAACGTACACGGCATGTACAAGTAGTTTAATTCATATTATTACCATCATTGCAGCTTGGATGCCAGCTACCACTAAAACTAACTGGTACGAATTTTTCATCCTGGAGCCCAATTTCTTACACTCATATATCATGTATGGATACCATCTTCTTGACTATCTTGATGGATCGTACCCTTATCCTCCAGAACGGGTTAAGATTGATGGAAAATCGATTATCAATCCCAGACACACACAATGCATGAGACAAGATGCTCTCATCAGACATGCAATGACGGCTTCTTCACCTGACTCCATTGTGCCATCTGTAACATCGGCAACTACTTCGGCAGAAGCTTGGATAAAACTGACTCGTACA
>CAIGRO010208335.1:0-10078 GCA_903798355.1 Fraxinus baroniana
ACGGTCTGCCACCTCTGGTGATGTAGTGAATGGCCACAATCGAGTCTGCCTCAACCCAAATATCTAATAAACCAAGATATCTAGCCAGTAGTATCTTGTCGCGAATGGCCCTAAGTTCCGCCAAGTATCATACATTGTCCATACGAAGCCGAGAAGGCCATGATACAGTATCATGTGTGATCCCTGATGATGCCTCCCCCACTCGCAAACCTATCCTTGACGCAACCATCGGTGTTGATCTTGACAGATCTTTAGAGCTGTACTTAGATGATGAGAACCACATAGCAACGATCAATATGCAACACCGCAAAAGATTGATGATCCCAAGAAAGCCCAAAGAATAATCTGCTTTAGAGTTTGAACCAAGAATAATGAACCAGGCAACCAATCAAAATGGAATTTGAATGACCACTTGATTACACAATGCGTGATCCACACTCAATGTTGAACACCACAAGATTAACTTGATAAGTTTGCAAAGTTCTAAGAAGAACAAGATTGAAAGCACAATTCCCTATCTATTGAATATTAAAATTATCAAAGGTGTCTTACACAATGAATAATGTAAAGTATTTATACTAAACCTAGAAATTGTGCATAATCATCCAAATATTGCACAAGTATGGGAAAGATATAATTCTAATACAACTAGGAAGTCACCGAAAAAAATGAAATCTTGTTCTCGAAATGAACTATGCGGCCGCATAGTATGTTTCTATGTGACCGCATAGAACAAATGAAATATCCTTCTTTGTTTTCGGATGGCATGCATACGATCGCATGCAAGCTTACACTATGCGGTTGCTTAGTGTGGATTTTGGCCTCCATCTTCCTCCGCTTGAATCAAGTTGATCCAACCCTTTTCGGCCATCGACCCTAACATGAAACTTACTCCATTCTTTGTCAAGATTACCATGTCGTTACCCGTAGCTTGAACGAGCGATCTTATTGCCTCTTTCACCCGCTTTGCTCTTAAACTTGTCATCGAGCCTCCTCCGATAATCAACGGGGTCTCATCCTGGGCTCGATTTCGTTAAGCTCGGCTACTGGATCATATCATTAGGTCTTACAAGCTAGTATATACCTAGCTGGTCCCTAACGCTTGAGCTGTAATTAGGTCGTATCTTCTTACTAGTTTTTTTCCACAAGTTTTTTCACGGTTTGAATGTACGAATTTCAAACAGACGATGCCAATCTGTTGACCCCATTTTTTGTAATGGTCAAGTTGACAACAGATGTCTAGCTCTCTTGCACTCACACAAGCAAATTCCAACACGTTTTTATCTAAGATTCGGATAGAAAAAGATGGGGTTTATGAATGTGGGAGATACTTTTTGACCCAAAACAAAAATATTCTAACACCGACTATATGATCAAAGATGATTGTATATAAACAAAAAATAATAAATAACTCAACCAAAGTAGAAGCAAACTAAACTCGAGAAAATAAACATGGAATGAACAAAAGGAAAAATTGGTTATATCTTCAAGTTTGAAGAGTTGCATCAGGTTCAAATGTTACTAGAATTGCTTATTTATAGACTCCTGGCCAACGTGGTAATTGTTGGATAAGAACCACAAGGCCTTATCTCCCAAGCCGGAACCTCATATCACTCGACATGCTATGCATTTAATACATTGACAACGAGTCAACCGCCATATGCCCTAGATTGACAACCCTAACATTTATCATTATTAACATTACATCAATCATTTATAAAGATTGACACAGATCATTTAAAAGACATTTTTTTTGTACTTCATTCCTGTACAACAGAATCTGATTTGCAACAATGTGATTCAATTTTCAATTGCTAAGATGCACAGCTATTAATATGCTATTTTAGAGAATCCTAATCATTGTCACTTGGGGCAAATAGTAAATAAAGTTCTTTGCATCTAACAGAAAGAAAAGTAGTTTGTCCAAAATCCACCATTATCACTTAGCTCGAATGCCAAACAAATGCATTATCCTAGTCCAAATGAGAGACATTCAAGTTGTCCAAAATCGACCATTTTCCATATTAATGGTAAGATGTGACACATTTGAGAGCAAAATATGATAAAGGCAGAATATGAACTAGCTTTCACAAAAACTGAGTTAGATGATTTGTGTTGGGACAAATTCGAGATTTTCCAATAAATTCTATATTTGCCCAGCAAACTCAAGATTTCTATAGCGAACTCACTAGATGTCCACAAAATTGATAATTTTCGAACGAAAACTAGTCATTTCATCCATCAAACTAGAGATTATGTACAACACTCAATTCGAAATTCTCTTCAATTGGAAGGGGAAGTGAGTTAGTGTTCATATGCTGTAGGATTTGATATGAAAAAGAGAAAATGTTATTTAGGTTTGGACAATTTGTATTGGAGGAGCGATTTCATCTAGTGGCAATTTCATTAATGTCGTGTTTACCACAGTGAATATTAACGTTGTCAGATAGACTTTTATCTTGGCTATGGTAACAGAATGATCAAACGTGTAAGCGCTTCATCTTGAGTGACCGTTACTTAAAAAAAGTAATTTTACTGACAAGAAATTATTTTGAAACTCGAGTATTCGGCCATGGAAATTAGCCGTTGCCTAAAACTAAAGCAAAAAAGCACATGTAATTGAAGGTCCTACTAGCCCTTGAATGTTGTGGAAGGTAACAGCTTGACCTTTTTCCCTTTCCAGCAAACCACAAAGTTCAATATTAAACTGATTGCATTGCTTTTAAAGTTTTGAATAATTGGGAGCAATATTGGTGGTTCTGATATAATTTTGGCGTCTTATAATCTTTCCCCAATTTCCTACCCAACACACTAAAGGCTCATCAATTCAACTCTATTTTAAGAATCGATCTCAGAGTAGCAAAAAGATTGCAAATTAACAGTGCCCAGAAGAGATGCTTGAGATGCCAACACTCTTTATGAAGACAATGACAACTCCCCCAACTGGTATGAAAATAAGCCCATGTGTATTTTCTTAACTGCAATCTTTGTATATTTCTGTTGTATTAAATATTGGAAAATGATTGTTGTATATTTTCTTACTGCGAATTTAAATCTCTTGGAAGAAAAATGAAATGATTTCCAAATAAAGGTCGCCATAAAGCTGATGTTAGGCAGAATAGTGATTATTCTGTAGGCATATTTCAGTGGACAATTAACATGAAAGACACAAGAGAAAAACCAAAAAACAAGAACAATTCTTTATTAATCAAGCAATGAATTCAAAAATAACACACAAGCTGGGTTAAATAGCTAGAAAATAGTAATTATCGGAATTTTACCAAAAATAGCAAAATCTCACTATTCATACCAAAAGGGAAAGCGAAATAAAAGAAACAATATCCCGAAAATTTGGCTCAATTTGGGTTTATAATCTATTCTAAAAAGGCAAACGAAATATTACCAAAAAAAGGCAAAAAATAACTAAAATTGTTAATTCGGAAGGGAAAAAAGTGGATTTTTCCCTTAAAACCGATTCGACCATGACGTGCGCGCCGAAAAGAACTTTCCGAATTGAGGTCATGAGCGCGATTCTGATAACTGTAGCCAAAGTTATGGTCAAAATACCAAAAAGTGTCAAAAAGTCCCCAATCAGGAAAGGTCTTCGATTACTTGTCATTCTTCCNCGCGATTCTAATAACTGTAGCCAAAGTTATGGTCAAAATACCAAAAAGTGTCAAAAAGTCCCCAATCAGGAAAGGTCTTCGATTACTTGTCATTCTTCCGTTGATCCACCAACTCATGATAATTCAGCGGCATCAACGAGCTATCTGATAATTCGGCTTCTTCTAACTCGGATCGTCCTGCAACAATATCAAAGAAAATGGAAAGAGGCTTCAATTCCAAGGTTCGGAGAAAAAGGTTTAAGTGGAAGATTTGGTGTTAAAAAAATTCCACATCAAAGACAATGAAATAGGTTCTTGATCGCTAGGCAAAAAAATTGGAAGGGACATACACAGTATGTAATTAGGTTCATAGCATACAATCTCGTAGATGAAAGTGACGAGCCCCTTAAACACTGATAAGTTTAGTTTTTACGCTTATTCGAAACCCTAAATCATTATATTTTATTGTCTTTTAGATAAAATTATACCTAATTTAGGTTATTTTGTATTTTGTAGGTATAACTTTATGTTAATGAAAAATTGGAGAAAAGAATGCAAAAGTGGCGAAAAATGGTAAAATTCAAAGATGAAACCTTGGAGAGAAATATTACACTAAATGGGTTCGAGTTAAATGGGTCTCAATAGACTTGAATTAGAAATTTTAATTGGAAGCCCAAATTAAACCTACATGTATTTGTGTGTGTGTGTGTGTGTGTGTGTGTCTATATATATATACGATACACAGAGGTGGGAAAGGGTATAGAAAAGAAATGCAGAAGAAAAAGGTAGACAGAGACAGCAGCTGAAAAGAGTGAAACAAAGAAGGGAAAAAAAGGAAGAGGAAGAAAATAGAGAGAAAGAGGAAGAAAAAAAAACTCAAAGGAGAAGAAAACATAGCAGAGAATAGAGAAAGAGAGAAAAAAAAGGAGAGGAAAGGAAATTGCAAATATAATAAATTTTCACATTACGTCTTTTGGTGATATATCTCCACTTTTGCACATTTTTATTTTTACAAATGAATAACTAATTTTTATACTAGGGAAAACAATTTAGTCGACTTGTGATCCTTTATTTTTTCCATTCAATATTTATGTTATTTATTTATTTATATGTTGGTTTTACCATGAGTTTAATTCATTAAATTACATGTTCAATAATTTGATGATTAAGTGAGTTTCTTACGAATTGAGATGTGAGTTTGAGATTTATATCATATAATAAAATCCGGTAAATTAGTATAACGTTTAGAGATACATATACTAATTATTGCGGGCATAATATGAATTCTTAGAACTAGTGTTTCGCTTAACTCAAATTGATCCACATAGAGATGTGGAATTTAATTAGTTAAATAGGTTCAATGAGAACACGAGAGAGGTAAATTGAATACAACACTACAATATTAGGTAAATCTTGAATCAAGAATAAAGGTGATCATTAGATGAAATTGTTATGCCATAATATTCATCACATATTTGAATTTTCAATTATCCATTGTTTGTAATTTTTTTATATTTTCAATTAGTCAAAAGAAGTTAGAAAAAATCATCATAATTATTTACTTGCTTTTTGTCAAATAAGAGCACATGAATTGAGTTAAGCATTGTGTAGAAATGAGTTAATTTAATAATTGAATATGTTGAAATAATGGACCATATATGCTAAACACAAAACCACTATATTTTACATTCTTGGAAAACAATTTAGAATTGTTTGGAGGAATTTCACTATTGTAGGAAGATGTTGAGATAAATAGGGATTACATGTGTGAAATTAGGAATCTTGTGTTGATTATCTATGGTCAATAGGATACAATCGAGTGAAAATCTCAAGTTAGATGTCGTTTTTATTTGAATTAGTGTTAAATGAGGGATATAATTGCACTAGTCAAGGCTTAAAAAATATTTTATTAGAAAATTTATATTCGTATCATTTATGACTCGAACAATTAAGTCTGCAATGGTTTTTAAAACCCGGTGCCCTATGGTCATTTGACTTGAGAGTCATCAGCCGAAAGCTTGTTCCATGGGTCATTTCGAAAGTTTAAGGGAGAGAATGCTGCAAATAAAGAACAAAATTGAAAAACAAATCAGAAAAAGCAGGTGTATGAAACAGAAGACGCATCAAATGCCTTGATTATGTCTCAAACACTTGTTTAAGGAAATTTGACTTTTAATAAAAGATTGTTAGCCTTGTTAAGTCCTAGAGATCGCAGCAATCAAATGTAATGGAGCATCCTTGTTTATTGAAATGTTGAATTGCAATTGGTGAAATTTTGCCAAACTAGAAAGGTGGTGATAGTAAAAAAATAAAATAAATCTAACCCTAGTTCATACGCTAGAAAATAGTGAAAAGAATAAGTTTTGGGGTGTGTGAATCTTACGAGTGATGAAAGAACATATTTGACCATTAAGGGTCGGAAATTGAAACAACTTATGAATTCATAATGCTACGCTTAATTCTTCACACACACACACGTCGATCTTACATTTGGAAAAGTGGATTTTAATTTTTGTATTGAGATTTTAAAGTGGGATATTTGGTGTTAAAGAAAGTCCACATTGTTGACATATGATTCAATATAGCTCCACTTGTTTTGATTATAACAAACACTACACTTATGTTTTTAACAAGTTTGTTTGTTGAGATTTTCATGAATAACACTTATGTTTCTAACAAGTGTTGTTTGTTAAGCTTTTCATGAATATATTTTCTTAAGTAGTCAAAAACTCAAATCGTCATCCGTTGAAGACCAAACAATCAAATGAGACTCTAAAAGAATAAGAACAAGAATTTTGTAGTTTAAAGCTTAGAAGTAGTTTATGGGAACTCAAATGTAAAGGTATTAACTCTTCGATTCTTAGCATGTGCATAAAGCTCAAATTATTTTCATAATTCACCACTTGCATAAAAATGCTTTTAAATCATAATATGAAATAGATTTCGAAAAAGCAATTTAAAATAAATTGGTCTACTGAAAGTCCAACGATCAGAATCTTGCAACAGCTATATTTAAAAAATTAGTCAACCAAAAATTTCGGTCAACCGAACTTATCCGAGAGTGTCTCTTTTTACCCTATAAATATCCATTTCTTTTGCATTCAATTATACCAACTTACAAAAGAATTTTTAAGAACTTATTTATTGAAAATCATTGAGATTGCTTGAATCTAAATTCTATTTCATTTATTACAAAAGAATTTCTTGATTGATTCAACCTATTTCATTCATCTTATCAAGAATTCCATTTTGCAAAGAACTTTCACAACTTCATCTATTCTTCATTCTTGATAAAAGTTTTCTTTGCCAACATTTTCATTTAAGTGTAAATCTCTTTTCATACTTAACTTGTATTATTTGTTAAGAGAGATCATTGGTTGAAAACTTTGATACAAAGATACAAACTATTTCATCATCCATCATTCATCAAAGTTTACAACAAAAAGTTTTCTTCATAGATACTTGAGCTTTATTACTTGTTATCTATTGAAGTGTTATCCTAACTCTCTAAATATTTGACTTGATTATATCATTTGTTAAGAGAGTTTTTTCAATTATAAAATTATCATTCATACTTTGCTGGTTTCAAGAGCCTTGTGAAAACTCCATTGTTGTTAAGGATATGTGCTCCTTGTTGTAAGTCACTTAAGGATTGGTACGCCTTGTTTGTAAGTTACCATTATAGTGTATTTGGCCTTCCTCGTGACGGAGAGCTTGGTAACGGGGACGTAAAACACATTGTGTATCGAACCCCATTAAATCAATTTGTTATCTTTACATTATCATTTATATTGTGCTATATTTATACTTGAATTAAACTATCAAACTTGCATATTTAATTCTCGTATCATACTTAAATTTATATCTTGTGTATCGAATTATTTTGAGACTAAGTGTCGAAAAAGTTTCAAAAACTAATTCAACCCCCTCTTGGTTAGTTATTTTTGGGTTATCACATATCACAGACAAAGAAATAGGTCCTCGATTACTAGACAAAAAAATTGGAAGGGACATACACAGTTTGTAATTAGGTCCATAGCATACAATCTCGTAGATGAAAGTGACGAACCCTTTTCCACCTAATATCATCAAAAACATCATGCACCCTCGTAGATGTATGCTGCCAGTGTGGAAATAGGGATGCCAAAGTGGTCTCACCCATCCAGCAGTCATGCNACCCATCCAGCAATCATGCCAAAAGAAAATTTGACCTACACCAAGGTGCCATGCAATGTATGGCTCTGTCTGGGGTCCAACCAATTTCAGCCTCTTCCAGATAGGAGAAGTTGAGTAAAGAACTGCTACAAATAAAGGGTGTGTCCTCATATAATACTTGCCCTGTAAGAACTGAGCTCAAAGAGATTTTTGAGAGCGGAACAACCACAAGAGCTTCATGGAGAAGGTGTCTACAATATCCTATAATCTTCTAAAGCCTAGACTGTCCTCATCAGTAGGAAGATAAATCTCCTTCCAGCTCCGCCAACATAAACATGGCGCCTGATCTTTGGAATCCCACAGGAATCGCACAAAGATGCAGAGATCAAAGAAGTCCTATCAAAAAGAGGCTACATGATCTGAAAATGTGTAATGGCATGGAGGAGAGCACTGACCTCAACAAAGTAATACGACCCCACCCCCATATAATAGAAGATGTGAAACCCAACATGAGATCATTTTCCTAACCTTCTGGATAAGGTCATCATAAATGAAGCTCATTTTGGCCTCCTTCAATATGGGGACTCCCAGATAAGTGAACGGTAGCTGTTGTTATCAAAAACCAGTCAAAATCTCCAGTCGTCTGATCTAACTAATTGATGCATGTTTGGGTAGTATGAGTCCGCTTTTGTCTCTATTTACCAACTGACCAAAGACCCTCTCATAATGATCTAGACAACTAGGAATTCTTCTGATAGACTATTTCTAAACGTTGGCGAATATGATCATATCATTAGCAAATGAAAGGTGTGAGATAAAAGTACTACCTTTATGTTGATAACACATACTAGGATAATCCTGAAACCTCTGAGTGAGTAGGTATGAGAAGTAATCTATAGTTATGATGAACAAAGATGGCAAGATAGGATCTTCCTATCTGAACCCTCGAGATGAAGGGAAAAAACCATACAGGCGGCTATTTAGGATAACAGAAAAATGACATTCCGAGATGCACCGACTAATCCTATTAATCTAGATCCAATCAAATTCAAATGCCTCTAATACAGAATAAATGAAGCTCCAATCTATGCGATCATATGCTTTAGCCATGTTAAGTTTTAGCATAGCGTTACCTCCTCACATTTTATCATCCAAAGAATGGCGAAGCTCCTGTACCAAAGAACATTGTCCCCAATTAGGCGATCAGGAATTAACCCACTTTGTTGTGGAGAGATAATGCACGGTAAAAAAATACTCAATCTAGTGTTCAATAGCTTATTAATAAGCTTATTGAAACAGTACATAAACTGATAGGTCTGAAGTCGGTTTATTTACAAGCATCGTCCCTCTTAAGGAGCAAAACTATAGTGGTAGCAGTAAAATCCCGTGGAAGATGGCCATCGTCAAAGAAGTCCAAGACTGTCATGTATACATCATCCTGAATAATGTCCCAACAATGTTGGAAGAATAGAGATGAGAATCCGTTCGGTCCAGCTGCACTGTCAGCATCTATACTAAACATCACCTCCCGAACCTCATGAATCAAAGGGATGCAATTTAATGCCAAATTATCATCCTCCGTCAAAAGCCTAGGGATGATATCATAACGAATGGGCTTCAATGACTGTGTAGGAGCAGATAGAAGCTCCTAGTAGAAAGAATAGCAGAAGACTGAATGTCAATAGGAGTTGCTAAGACAACCCATGTTTGCGTCCTGATGGACCTAATACACGATCCGATCCTACGTCTTTCAACCATTGCATGGAAATAATGGGTATTGTGATCTCCTTTACATATCCAATGTAAACCCTTTTTTTATTTCCAAAAACCCTCCTCAATAGATAAGGTATGATTCAAAACTGCATGTGCATGATGTAATAGTTCACGATGCTCCGGTATAGGGTCTCTATCATATATTATCTCAGCTTCCTCTACCATATCCTCAGCATCACGCAACCGTTGGAAAATATCTCCAAACACGTGTCGATTCCACCAATGTAGGCCCTATTCAGCCTAAAGAACTTCTTCCAAAGAGCGGTCATCCCCGTAAGATGTGTGGAGAGCGACCACTTCTGAGCGATAAAGGATGAAAAATCATGATACTTAGTCCAAACGTTGAGGAATTTGAAAGGTCTAAGCCCCAAATCATCATCAGAAATCTACTGAAGTAATAAAGGCAAATGATCAGATTAAGTCCGATATAAGTACTTAACAGTAAGCTGTCGACAGAAAGCGGCAACTGTAGAATTATGAATACCCTATCCAGTCTCTTTCTGACTCGACCATTAGACTAAGTATACCGATTCCCAAAGAAACCA